>PVKA01022075.1:0-37676 GCA_004027165.1 Ctenomys sociabilis
TTTTACAGACCAATCACAATCATACACGTGTTCAGATGTCATTGGTAGGATCATAAAAACGGCGGGCTTTTCCCTGGATAGGAGGAGCCCAGGCACGGCAACAAGAACCAGAAGCCGGATGTAAGCGCCATCTTGGCAGACACGATGGGCGGGGGAGCGAGGAGCGGTCACCATCTTGGAATGGCTCCCGACATCTCCCGAGCACCAGCAGTGCCGCGTTGGGTCCTGGGAGCTATCATAGTGAGCAGCGAGTGCTGGGGCTTTGGCTGCAGAGCGGGGGGTGGGAGAGGAGGTGGCAGAAGAAGTGCTCTAGTGTGGAGAGAACAGGGTAGGGGCCCTGGGCAAGGAGCCCCACCTTCCACCCCTGTAGCAGTGCTAGCACCTCTACGGGGCTGATGCTCTTACTCCCTCCTTACAAATGAGGAAACTGAGGCAGAGAGGTGGGCGGCTAGGAAGCTAGCAGAACTGGGGGATCAGCCCAAGCCACTCCGGTCCTAGAGCTGTCCTCACTGCCGGGGCCGCTGCTGCTCCCACGCTGCCTGCTGAGGAGCTGCGCAGCGGCGGGGCAGGATGTGGCATGGACGCATGCGCCTGCCTGCCTTCAACACCAACATGGCCAGTGGGGCTCGCAGCAGCACCAGATGGGTACGCCTGCCCGCGGGTGTGCCCTCCATGGGTGTCAGTGCGGGCAGGAGACGGCAGAGCCCTGGGTACCCCTTAGCCGCACCCTACATGACACCCTACAGCCGCACACCACGCTTATTTACCCATTTTTAGGGTACTGAGTGCAGGGTCTGCAGGGGCTCACTACACAGGTTGGGCTTGTCGTGGCCCTCCCTGTTCTTCAGCCTCCCAGGCACTGGATTCTAGGCTGGTGCCGCCATACCCAGTCTTAATCGTGGCAGTGGGGCTGGCAAGGTGGCATCCACGTTTATAACCAGGACCGCAGCCTTTGAGGCACCCACGGCAACCAGCCTGGGTGGAACCTCATGAGTGGTGGCCCGTTAGGTGGGCGAACTCCGGTGGCTCCCCCCCCCATACAGGATTTTCCATCTTCCTTCGGTGACCAGGTGTGTGAGGTAAGCACACAATGCTTAAATAAAGTCAGAAAAGCAACTTTCCAGACACAGGCAGCAGGGTGTAGTCACAGGGAGTGACAGAAGACAGCTGGTTCTGCGAGGCATGGCTGTGCTGCAGAGAACCAGGTGGAGACATGGGTGGCCCTCAGCTGGCCTCGGCCCCGCGGCCACAGGGCTTAAGAATGTGTACAAAAAGCCAGATGTGGTGATGCACACCTGTAACCCAGCAGTCTGGGAGGCTGAGGCAGGAAGCTGTGAACTCAAGGCCAGACTGGGCCACTTGGAGACTGAGTGTGAGCCTGTCTTATGATAAAAGATGATAAAAGGCCTGTAGCTCAGTGCAAAGGCGCTAGGTTCCGTGCAGCAGCCCCCCACTAAAATATGTGCAACAAATAATTACTATTGAACACAAATTGTGTGCCAGACCCGACAAATGAGCAGAAGGTACAGGAGATGCAGTCCAGCAGGGAGGGCAGGCTGGAAAAGCGTGACCACAGCTGCCTCCTTACAGTGACAGGAAGTCTAGCAGCAGGGCAGGGACAGGCCTGGCAGAGTCCACAGACGCCAGGGCCACTGGACGCAGGGAGGGGGCAGGGGCCTTGCTATGTGCATCTGCACTCCTCTGTGGCTGGCATTGGTGCTCCTCACCCACCAGCACCCACCCTGCCTGGCAGTGGTACAGTGGGCTCCAGGCCCTGTGCCCCTCAGCCAGGACTTCCCACCACCAGGCCTCTGCAGCCTCCCTGGCTCTCAGCTTGCAAAGGACACTGGGGGCCCTCTGGGCCTCCTGTCCCCAATCAGTCTCTTCTTTGTCCATGTTCCATGTCTCCAGGGGACCTAAGAACCATGCCCTGCTGTTCTAATCCTGCTCAGTCCATAAAATGAGAATTATCCTCGCCATGTCCCAGATAATAATACATTTTAGAAGGCCAAGTGAGATCAGAAAACTCATCCAAAATTACCCAGTGAAGAAATGAGAGCTGGGGCTCTGAACGCAGGTTCGCTGGTTCTCATCAAGTAGATTCACCAGTAAGCGTTGTGCAGGTGGGTGGGGACCTGAGGGCCTGCGCCAGAGCAGCCCCAGTGGAAAACAGAGGTGGCTACGAGGAGTGTGGGAGGGACTGACACGCGTGTGTGTTGTTACTCAAGTGGTTTCAGCATGGCCCACAACAAGGCTGAGTGCACACACAGCACCCTCTGTGGAGGTGAGGATGGAACTAACCAGCGAGATGATGCTTCCGGCCCCCTGAAGAGCTGTGACCGAAAGGTCAGGCAGGGGACAACCTGGTGGAGGAGCCAGTAATGAGGACAGGTGGTTTCTAGGTCAGGTGGGTGAAAGTGAAACCATCCCCAACCCCACCTTGAGAGGAAGGTGGGAGCCCAGGGTCAGAGTGCTTTTAGGTCTCAGGGAGTGGCACAAAACGAGGCCCGAAGTAGCAAACCACAGGCTTGTGGCTGGGGTTGTCAGGAGTACTATGGCGGGCCTCAGAGCCCACCCCACAGCGCACACACTGGGAACGCAGTACACTCCAGCCCCTAACCCCAAAGCAAGGGAACAGGGCTGGGCGAGTGCGGCTACCACTCTCAGGGACATGAGCAGCTAGGGGGCTGCAGACCAGGCCAGGAGGAGGGAAGCAGCAATTCCAGCCTCCTCCTGCCAGGGGCTGGCAGCAAGGAAGCCCAGCCATGGGCCTGCACAAAGCCCCACTGGAAGAGTACAGGTGAGGGACCAGCCAGAGGCTCTGCACAGATTCTAGGCAGCCTCGGGCCAAAGGGTGCGGGCAGGTGTGGCAAATGAGAAGCTTTGCTCTGCATTGGCAAAAAGGAGAGAAAGGGGAGGAGAGGGAGTGGCCTTTTTTCAAAGGGACTGAAGGCTGTGTCCAGCTCCAGTGGAAGGGCCAGTAGCTTCTGGGCAGAAGGCAGCGAGCTAGCACCCTTTCCTCCCTCCTGCAGTCTTGGGACTCAAGTGTGCACTGGCTCACGCAGGCCTCTCCATGCTCCCAGGTCCTTCCGACCTTCGGGCCTTCACACAGCCCTCCAGAGCTGGCGCACTCCTTGGGGTGCCAGGGCCGACGACCCTCACACCAGTCAGCCACCTCGCGGCCCTGGAGCAGGGCAGCCGGCTGTCACCCACCCTTCCAGACTGCCCGCTCACCCAACAGAGTGGTGGCACCCAGATCTCCTGCTTCCTCCCCACCGCTCCCAGCATGGCTGCTGTGCTAGGTGCAGAGTCACTGTGTCGTGATCCCTGGCATCCCCAGAGCCAAGCGCGGGGACATAGAAAACAGGGAACTCCGAAGAGAGCCTTTGTCGTGTGCCGTGGACGGTAAGGCAACGAGGAAGTGAATGCGGATGGAGTGCCGAGCCGGTGTACCGAGGGGCGCCAGTACCAGGACTCAGACTTCGGCCGGGAGCGGAGCAAGTCCTGCCAGACCACACCTGTTCCTCTGGGTGACCAAGCTTCTACCCTCGGGTCACTGGCTTCCTGTTGTGCCTGCTTTCGGCTCTTGCGCAACAAAGTCCCAGCAAATCAGTAACTTGAAACAATGGCCACTTAAGGTCTAGCCCTGGGTCAGGTGTCCTGGCTAGAAAAGGGGCTGGGCTGGGCTGGGCTGGGGCGGGGCTCTGGGTGGGCCGGGCTCCGCTGAGGGCCGGGTCTGACGCTGGGCTGCAGAGAGGGCGAGAGGGCCGGGGCGGGGCTGGACCAGGATCTCCTGGGAGCGCGTGGTTTGGCGGTGGCCCGGGAGGAGGCGCGAGCTAGGGGCCCGCGAGGTGAGCACCCGGCCCCTGGGTGTGGGCGCGGGAGCGGCGGCCTCACCCCGGGCTCCCTCTGCGTCTGGGCGGCTTCTTCCCTTCGGGGTGGTTGACAGCGGTGACGCGGATATGGAGGGGGGCACAGGGCTGATCTGAGGGGCCGTGGTGAGTCCAGGCCGGCGCAGTCCTGTCCCCTAGGCGCGCCCGCCTCCTGCGCCCGCAGGACTGGGCCATTCCGCGAGTGCCCGGCCCGGAGCACTGTCGGGAGCACCTGCGGGGAGAACCTGCTTGGAGCTCGGAGCCCCTCCCTGGGTCGCAGCACCCACCGAAAGACCGGTGCCCCTTCCCAGAGTACTTACCTGTTGAAAGAGAAGTGGACCTGTGGAGAAACTGCCTCGAGGCTGGGCCCTAGACACCATGTGCAGATGTCTCCCAGGGGACAGGCCGGCTTGGGACCACCCGAGGGTCGGGGATGGACAGCTCAGGGTGGCCCCAGCTTCAGGGCGGCTGGGTCTGCAGCACGGGGAGCGCATCCCTACAGGCAGCCTGAGCCAGCGGCCTGCAGATACCCCTGCTGAGCAATGGTCTGGTCAGTGCGGTGCCATGTGGACATCGTGTCATGGGGGATGCTGGTCCGCCGCTGGGGAGCATGGGAGTGACCTGTGATCGGTCACTCTTCTCAGATTCACGAAGGATCTGAGCTGTGTGTCCTGGACCTCGGTCTCACTTCTCACTGTGGGAGTCTGTGGCCAGCATGCTTTGCGCAGCCAATCAGGAAGGGAGCCTGAGCCAGCTGTAAGGCTGCAGTCCAGTCCAGCGGTGCCAGAGAAGGCCTGGGCCTGCATACCAGCCCATACTTTAGTCACCAGGAAGATGGTGCCCAGGCACATGGCTTAGCTATCGTCCAACAGGTCCCCCTACCAGGAGATGGTAACACAGGTGCTCTCCGGCTCCAATGTGAGGCAGATCTGGAGGAGGCCGTCCTGTCCAGAGCTTTCCATTTCCATTTCCATGCATCTGCAAGTCCACGTTAGTCCGCGCTTGCTTCTCGTCTGCTTCACCCAGGCTGCCTCAGCACTGCAGGGCTCTGGCAGGGACCTGAGGGCTCTTTTCCTCAGATCTCAAGCTCTCTGCTCGCTGAGATGTGAGATGGCCTTGCTTTTGTATTGAGTCCATAGAAGCCAAATGGCCATAGAGATGTTGTGACAGATGTCTGCGGCCACAAGGAGGAGACCCGTCCATCTCCTGGGAGGGCTTGGGTGCTACCCTGACTCAGGGCCCTGTGTGTCTCAACTTGCGAAATGGTCTTAACCTCTTCCGGTTCCAGGTAATAGGGACTGGCCTGAAAGAAAGCTGTGATGTACACCGGTGCCATGTGTTTTCCGTTTCTTTCGCTCACTTTTTTCTTCTTCCTCAGGAAACCCATCAGCTCCTAGCTCTGGAGGCTCCTCAGAGTTGAATCTGGACTGCTGGGCCTCTGCCCAAATGAGGAGGCTTAGCATCCCGACCCCTTATGTCGGGATGGTGAGGTGAGTGCTCCTGAGGAAAACTCAGCTTCCTCACAGTGCAGCAGAGCATTGTGAGGTGCGTAAGTGTTGTAGGGATTCCCATGAATAACACAGGGTCCCTGCCCTCTCAATTTACAGTCTTGTGGGAAAGGCAGTGTAAGAACACTCATTCACACAGATGGATTAAAGGGCCTGCAGAGACATGAGGTCTGAACATAGGAGGGCCAGGCTTCGGGACAGCTGTGAGGAACCTGGGACAGCTAAGCCAGAAATACACGTGTGTGCATTCCAGGCCCAGGGCCAGCTCAGGGAGGAATCGGATGGAGTCCTGAGCCTGGCATGTTGGTCACAGGAGGCAGTGCAGATGTGGCGGGGAAGGTGGGCTGTATTGTTTCCAGTCTGTGGAGTGCTCACCCCTAAGGGCTCCTGGGCGACCATTTAAAGTAGACTACAATCAGAGGGAGGGCCCTGAACTTTCCTGAGGGCTCCAGCTCTGTGGGCCACAGGCACTGGTGAAGATTTTTCTTGTCCAAGCTGTGCTCTGAGAAAGCCCCCGGAGTGGCAGTGAAGGCTATGTGTCAGGATGACATACACTGTGTGGGTCACCATGACAAAATACCTGAGGTCATCAACTAAGGTTGCAGCTCATGATCCCAGAGGTTTCGGTACTTGGTCTTTGGGCCAGCTGCTGAGAGCATGAGGCAGAGGAGGTGGCAGGCTCAAAGGAGCCAGGAAGCAGAAAGAGTGTGAGGAGGGACTGTGGGCCTGGGGTCTATCCAGGCCATGCCCCGAAAGGCCTCACTTTCTTCCACCAGCCCCACCTCCTCGAGTTCCCACTGCCTCCCAGCAGTGCCACAGGCTGGGGACTACGCTTTGGGGGTACGTGAGATCCAGACCCTGACAATCCAGGAGACCTAGGAGGGGGCACCTCAGAGGTGCATGCAAGAGAGTAAAGTGGGAGGGATGTGAGCAGCCCATGTAGGACACTGGCCAACAGGGCGCACACCTGGGTGCTGCTGAGACGTGGCACCTAGCCGGAGGGGACTGAGCAGGAAGCCCTGGCCCCAGATACGGGAGTGCACATCCCTCCACAGAGGTTCCGGTCTGTGCCTCCTCTGGAGCCAGTGAGGCTTTGGCTGTCCCTCTTGCTATGCCCAGGGCCTGAGGAGGAAGGGCTGCATTGCCTGCAGTGGCACATGACGGGTATGCCCAGCACTGTGGAGCCCGAGAGATGGAGACACATGCAGGCGCACAGGCAGAGAGGGTGGAGTCTGCCACTGCTCTGAGCGCTGCATACAGAGCAAAAGTGGTCGCCTCCCTATTGTAGCCCCCATGCAGGGTGCTCTTACTGCTCTGGCTGGGACCCTCAGCCCTCTGGAAACCACTGCCTCGACACTGGCAGCCCAGCCCTGGCCCAGCCAGTCTTCCTGTCCTCACGGAAGCAGGACCGGGCAGTTGCCAAGGCCTGAGGGATCTGTGCCTGTGTGTAGTGGCCCAAGGCCAAGAGAGGAGGGGGCTTGGAGACATTGTGCCGACAGAAGGCCAGCTGCAGGGTGGGACAAACCTAAGGCTGAGGGTGCAGGGAGCAGGCTGGAGAGAGGTGCCCAGGTGGGGACAGGTATGAGGAACGATGAGGGGAGATGAGAAGAGGAGCTCAGCTCTCAGATGGAGGCATCCTGGCGCCCTTGGCTGTCATGGGGACAGGGACGATGTGAATGCCGGGTGGTAACCCAGGGTCAGCACAGGAGGATGGTCTATGCCATTTCTGGTTGCTGTGGACCAAGGGCTGTGGGGCAGTGGCAGGGGGAGCCTGCGTATGTGCACAGGAAGCCCTGTATGCCCGGGACCTCCACAGGGGTGAGCCTGAGGGTGCAGAGCACAGCACTCAGCCCCTTGGCTCTCCAGGAGGGGAGTGCTTCCAGCCCCACCTCAGCTGCTGGCAGGAGGCCCCAGGAGGTCTGCTGCTGAGCTGCTGGGCGTCGCTGAGCTTCCCAGCTGAGCTGGAGGGGTGCAAGCATCACGTGCCTGGGCTTTGCCAGGGCTGCAGCCCAGCAAGGTCAGATGTAGCTGGAACTTCCTTCAGTGATTTCACAACTCTGGGAACAAAGCCACAGCCTCAGCCAAAGCAACCCTTTGGAGGGGACCCCTCACCTGCATCCCCACGGCACCCTGAGAGTTCCAGCTGCAGCTGCTCAAGAAGCGTGGGTTTGCACCCTGTGATACTCAGGTCCAGCCTGTGTGGAGTGAACACCCTAGCCCAGAATGCAGACGCTGAGGGTGCCTGAGCCACAGCTCCTCTGCCCAGCCTGGGGTGTAGCTCCTTCCTCTGTGCACCCTACTCAGGCTTGCTGAGCCTGTGCACCCTTAGCAGAAGGAAAACCAGGCTGGAGACCATTCCCTTGGGCATGGGGGCATGGGGTATGGAGCACAGGGAGGCTGCATGGGTCCCCATGTGGGAAAAAACATGATAAGAAGAGAAAAGAGCCATCGTCCAGAAACTAATGCTCGGGAGGCGAAGCTCAGAGACAGGTCCGAGCTCCCAGGCCCAGTCCCTCTTTCTTACTCCTAGGTTCCTCGCTCCTAAGGACCCAAGAGCTTCACAGGTACTGTGTAACCCGTAGATGGACCTGTGCTTTTCTCCCAGTCCTGCAAATTCCAGCCCTTTCCCACGGCCGCGCGCCGGCTTAAAGCAGCACTGCTCACCGAGCATGTTATTGTCGCACTCCTGCCATGCGGAACGTGCACTCCGCTAACAGGGGTCACACCATGTTCTTTCTGTAGCCCACTAGTGGGTAGCCTGGCAGACACAGGTGACTTGATTGCCCACCCCAGGACACCCCCTGCCAAGCAAGGCCTCCCCAAGATCCTGGTCCTGCTGTAGCATTTGTTTTGAAATTTGAATTTACTTCTGACACCATTGAGTGGTGAGGCAGTGCCAACATTGGGACTGTTGTCCACACATTAGAGGATGCACTCAGGGATCCGCGAGTCACCCTGTGTCCTGGGGCTCCCACCACAGACACAGGCTTTCCTTGGACCTCCCAGGCTTTCTTGGGATCTTGCTAGAAGCTCCAAGACCTAAAACCTGCATATAGCGGGCCTGAAAAGTCAGTGACACCAGGGCTGTGTGCACACAGTGCAGTGGCCTCGGAGCCACAGCACGGGAAGGGGAGGCATTTTGGGCCAGCAGGGCACCTCAGGCTCCTGTCCAGACTCCTCCCTGCAAAGTCTCTGGGTGTGGCCCTGCCCCTTCCTGAGAAGCGCTGGGGTTCTGGCAGGTCTTCTCCAGCCACAGCCTCCTAGGCCTAGGCCCTACCATCTTCTCCACACAGACAACTTCTGCCTTTCCAGAGTGCAGGGCCACATGACCGCAGTGTTCGTGTATTTTCTAATCATTTAGCATGGCAATTAATCTGCTGTTGTTCCTATTTGGTTCCTAGCCTCTATGTGCTGCTGACAGCAGGATTCTGTTGTTTTCATTTGTGTGCTGAGGCACCTGTGGCGGCCCCCTCCCCACGCTGCGGCCTGCAGCACTGCTCACCTCTCAAGCTCCTCCACTCTTAGCTGGCCTAGCCCCCATCCACACGCCCTGCCACTGGACCTGCCTTCAGTCCTTCGTGAGCAAGTGGCTCTGCGTGGTTCTGTGGGATACGACATAAGGATGAAGAGTCCCCTAAGCTGGCTGCGCGCGCACACACACACACACACACACACACACACACACACATACACACACACAGTTCCTTCCCTCTTGCAGACTGGAAGTTTTGCTCTCTTGAATACTCGTGGCTGGAGGCTGTCTTCCACACCTCGCTGCCTCCCTCAGAGCGCACTCCCTGTGTACACATTAGAGACTGCTGATTCACACAGACAGATTTGGCAGCTCTGGACCCGAACTGGTGCTCTCCCTCCTGGATCCCTGGGGGGCTTTCTCTGAATGGTTACAGAAGGTGAGAGCCCTGATGTTTGCAGAGATCAGAGGCTGCCCGGCTGCTCATGGCCTGAGGGCGAGGCCTGCGCTTTCCAGTCACCCTTGTGATGGCTTAGCTCACTGGACACTCATTGTGAAGTCAAAGTTTCTGTTCTCTTTTCTTTTAGAAAAGAGGTCAGCAAAACTGCAGTCCATGTTCAGATGGCAAAGCCAAAAATATTCACCATCTGGCCTTTGCCAGTAGATAATCCCAGCCCCCGCTGTAGGACAGGAAGTGTTGTTTTGTGTGAATTGAAGGTTCTCACCGGGCCACTGAAATGGGGCAGCGTGGGGCGGGGGCGCTGAGCCTGGGGCAGACCTGGCTCGTGATGCAGATGTGCACCTGTGGAGATGAGGGCTCCGACCTTCTGCAGTCTCGGGGTCTGCGGCTCCCGAACAGGAGAGGACTTGGTGTACGGCCCGCCTGGGCTGGCTGAGTACAGGTCACACCCTCGGGCTCAGAGGCTGATCTTGTGAGGAGCCTTGTGGGTCATGGCATCCCGGTCACACTCCCTCTCTGAGCAGCCCTTTTCTCCTTGGCTGCTGGTGACCGTCCCCATCCTCGTCTCCTCTGATGCACGTCTCCAGGTCCCTCAGCCTGCACAGGCACCTGCTTCCCCTCCTCATGCCTGTATTCGAAACCTCAGGGAGTCCAGCCCAGGGCTACAGCCCAGCTGCCCGAGGGCCCGAGGGCCATGGCAGTGCCGGCTCTCACCTGTCCCCAAGCTTCTGTCTCCCACCCACACAAGCTGGCCCTCTTTAGCTTTGTCCGCCACGATTTACATCCAGTCACTGATGCAGTGTGGTCACTCGCAAGTGAGACTGTCACAGGCTGCATAGGGAGGAGCAAGCAGCACCCAGAGGAGACCTGGCTCTCGTCTCGGGTGCCGGCCCCACTGTGCGCTGCTGTGTAGTCCACACACACAGCATCACCCATAATCTTGAAGAAAGCCTTACCTGGGACGTAAAAAGGAAAGAATTTGAGGTGATCAGCATGTGTTTCCATGAGAACGCTTGGCCCTGCTATGCTAGAAAACAAAGTGCGGCTAGTGGGCATCTAGGCTGATTTGATAGGAAGAATAAGTTTGGATTTAAGCAAAGTAATATTCAACTAACTGGTAAAAATTACAGTTGGCATTCTGAAAAGAAAACCCATGAATTTGTTTACACATAAGCAGTCCCCACCGAGGTGACACAGAAATCCTGCTCCTGCTTCCCACGGAGGCTGTGGAGACGTAAGCTGGAGTGCAGACCCGCTGTGTAGAGTCCAGAGGAACAGTCTCCCCGGGCCAACAGGCAACAGGCAGTGGTGCTCCTGAAAGATCCAATCCACATCCAGACTCATCATGCAAAGTCTGGTCCTGAGGGGCTTTGGCCCGGCGTTCGGCCCCTGGGGACACTGAGGGTGGGACAGGGCAGCCCAGAGCCATGTGGCTGGCTGGCCCTGTGAGGCACAGGACTGCTGTCAAGGTCCCTGCATCCAGGGGGCGGGGCGCTGCCCCTCCCTGTGGGGACCCAAAGGGCCTGAATGCTGCCCATGGAGTGTTCCCTGGCCGCTGTCCCCGTAATAACCATGCTTTGCCAGCAAGCTCCCCCATGCCTGTGATACAGGGGAGGAAATCCCAACCTGCTGGGCGTCCAGGATGAGCTCAGGGTCTCTAAAAGTGGAGAATGAATTTTAAAAACAATGGAAGTTTAGAGCAGAATGTATTTATTGGGGAGGGAAAGCTTCTGTCTCAGAGGGACAGAAGGGGCCCCACGTGGGTTGCCAAGGACCCCACCTCTCCTGGGGATTTTATAGAGTGAATCCATAGAGGAGGGGAATCTAGGTGGGGAAAGATGGGAACTTGCAAGGTGGGTGCAAGGTGGGACAAAACTGCGGTCCACCAATGAGATGATAACTGCTCAGGTAAAACTGATTAAATCCATATCAAATGGGGAAGCGAGTCACGTAGCAAGTGGGCATGAACAGCAGGGGCTATTCCTGGAAGAATAGCTGGGTTAGTGGCTCTTCCTGGCTTTCTCAAGGCGACTGACACCTATTTAGAGTGTCAGCTGCTGACTTCAATCCTTAGGAAGTATGTAGGTGCCTTTGTTCTATCTTCTGTCTTGAGGTCTGGTCCACAGGAGGTGCCCATCTCCCCCAGTTGTAAGCTATCTCGGCTTCTGCACTGGCTCCTGTGAGGGCCCAGCCCTATCTGATGCCTATAACATTTTAATTAACTCAGCCACCTATAACACTAGTGTCCTTTGAAATGCTGGTATGCTGCCTAACTGGGAGACAGAGAGTAAGTACTAGGTGAGTGGAAAAGAACATCAAGGTGAGTTTGAAAGAACAGTGGGCAAACTGAACGGGACCCAGGCCAGGCTGGAGGGGCCACTTGGACACAGAGTTGAGGACAGGGTCCCTGCAGCCTCCCTCTGTTCTCCTCACGGGACCCAGCGCAGTGGGTGAGACACAGGTACTGTGTCTCTTCTCTGTTGCTGCTCACACTAGGCCAACACCCAAGGCAGAGGTGACACCCTCCTCACCCCCTTGGGCATCAGTGGGTGGCTGGGCTGTTGTCATATACTCACATGTCACACAGATGTCAGCACGCATGGGGGCTGGTACATTTTGTGACACTGACCCAGTCAGATGGTATGGAGACAGAGCACCTGCAGTCCATGCAAGGAGAGGTGTAGTGTGCTGGCCAGCTCAGAGCCCTGAAGACAGCCCCGAGGCTGGGAACCAGGGCAGTGGGGTGTTTTTAGCCCTCAGGTGACCTTTTGGGCTGGAAGACTGGCTGGAGAAAGCAAAGCACTGTCCCTTCCTGCAGATTTCTCTAGTTTCCCTTAGCAAATCTTGAAGGAATGAGCAAGCAAAGCTAATGTAAACAATAGGTGAGTTTTTGTTGGTTTGGTTTGGTTTTGTGGCACTAGCGGCTGCACATAGGACACATGCATGTCGGGTGAGCACTCTCCCCTTACTGCAGCCCCAGCCTGGGCCCGGTGGCCTTGAGGTCGCTGGTGTAAGTGACCAGGATGTAGAAAATACAGGGGCGTCTTAGGATGACGACCAGGGCAGCCCCATCTACAGGAGCAGCACTGGCTGGCAGCCTGCTCCCAGGGTCAGGGTCAGTCAGAGGAGTGAAGGGGCCCGAGGGGCCGCACATGGTGAGGGTGTCCAAGGGCTGGGCCCAGTGCGGGGCCTCAGGCTCAGCACTGTTGTCTCCTCTCCTCCCTAGGGCCCTGGCAAGTCTCCTTGGCCTTCTCACAGGCTTGGTGCTCACAGTGAGCCCTGCACGCGGAATCCAGCCCTGCTCCTCCAATGGCCAGATAGCCTTGTTTCGTTTCTGCAACCTCACCCAGGCGCCCCAAGTCCCTCTCACCACCAAGAACCTCCTGCTGAGCTTCAACTACATCGGGACAGTCACCCGCACGACATTCCCCTTCTTGGAGCAGCTCCAGCTGCTGGAGCTCGGGACCCAGTTGACACCCATGACCATTGGCCCGGAGGCCTTCCAGAACCTGCCCAACCTCAGGATCTTGGACCTGGGCAACAGCAAGATCCATGTGCTGCATCCAGATGCTTTCCAAGGCCTGCACCAGCTGTTCGAACTTAGACTGTTCTCCTGTGGCCTCTCAGAGGCTGTGCTGAGGGATGGTTACTTCAGAAATTTAAGTTCCTTGACCCACCTGGACCTGTCCATGAATCAGATCAGCAGCCTTTCCCTTCACCCTTCCTTCCGGGAACTGCATTCCTTACAGTCCATGGACTTCTCTCTCAACCAGATCCTCACTGTGTGTGAGGGTGAGCTCAGCGCACTCCAAGGAAAGGCACTGTCTTTCCTCAGTCTCAAGCTGACCTATGTGTTCAGCAGGGGGGTGGACTGGGAGCAGTGTGGGAATCCATTCCAGAGTCTACGGCTGGAGACGCTCGATGCCTCGCAGAATGGCTGGACGGTGGCTATCACCGGAAACTTCAGTCATGCCATCTCAGGGAGCGAGGTTTCCTCTTTGATTCTTCGGTACCACATCATGGGCTCTGGCTTTGGCTTCAGTAACATTGCAGATCCCGATGAGAGCACATTTGCAGGCCTGGCCAGGAGCTCAGTGAGGAGCCTGGATCTCTCTGAAGGGTTCATCTTCTCCCTGAAGCCCCGGGTCTTTGAGACACTCAAGGATTTGAAGAACTTGAACCTGGCCTGCAACAAGATAAACAAGATCTCAGAAGGAGCGTTCCTCGGACTGCACAGCCTGCAGATCCTCAACATGTCATTCAACCTCCTGGGGGAACTATACAACTCCAACTTCCGTGGGCTGCCTCGCGTGGCATACATTGATCTGCAGAGGAACCACATTGGGATCATTGAGGCCCAAACCTTCCAACTCCTGGGAAAACTGCAGACCTTGGATCTCCGGGACAACGCTCTTAAGACCATTTCTTCTATCCCGAGCATACCTACTGTCCTCCTAAGTGGCAATAAGCTGGTGAGCTTGCCAAATGTCAGGCTTAGGGTCCAGTACATTCAGTTATCAGAAAACAGGCTGGAAAATCTGGCGGATCTCTACCTCCTCCTCCAGGTACCTCATCTCCAGACCCTCATCTTAAATCAAAACCGCCTTTCCTCTTGTCAGCCAGGCCTTCACCCTTCAGCAAACCCCAGCTTAAAAAACCTATTCCTTGGAGAAAATATGCTGCAACTCGCCTGGGAAACCGGGCTCTGCTGGGATGTGTTCAGGGGGCTGTCCCATCTCCAGGTTCTGTTTCTGAACAATAACTACCTTAGTTTCCTACCCCCTGGAGTGTTTAGTGACCTGACTTCCCTGAGAGGACTCAGCCTCACCGCCAACAGGCTGGCTGCACTTGCTCCCGGCAGCTTACCAGCCAGTCTGGAAGTGTTGGACATTTCCCACAATCAGCTCCTGTCTCCCGACCCCAGCTCTTTTGCCATGCTCCGCTCCTTGGACATAACACATAACAAGTTCATCTGTGAGTGTGAGCTCACCACGTTTCTCCGATGGCTCAACCATACCAACATCACTCTGGAAGGAGCTCCGGAGGACATGGCCTGCGCCTACCCTGCCTGGCTCTCCAACCTGCCCCTCTTCTCGCTCTCCACGGAGGGCTGTGATGAGGAGGAGACCTTAAAGTCACTGCACTTCTTGCTTTTTGTCGTGTCTGCAGTCACTGTGACTGTGTTCCTCATGACCATCCTCATAGTCACAAAGCTCCGGGGGCTTTGTTTCCTGTGCTACAAGACAGTACAGAGCTTGGTGTTGGGTGAGCACCCCCCAAGGAGAGAACTGGGCACCTACAAGTACGATGCCTATTTCTGCTTCAGCAACAAAGACTTTAGGTGGGTGCAGAATGCTTTGCTTAAACACCTGGACACCCAGTACAGTGACCAAAACAGGCTTTCCCTGTGCTTCGAGGAGAGGGACTTTGTCCCAGGAGAGGACCATGTTGCCAACCTCCAGGCCGCCATCTGGAGCAGCAGGAAGGTGGTCTGCCTCCTGAGCAGGCACTTCCTCAGCGATGGGTGGTGTCTGGAAGCATTCAGCTACGCCCAGGAGCGGTGCATGTCTGACCTGCAGAGCGTGCTCATCGTGGTGGTGCTGGGGTCACTGTCTCCGTACGAGCTCATGAGACATCCAGCCATTCGGGGCTTTGTGCAGAAGCGGCAGTACTTGAGGTGGCCTGAGGAGCACCAGGACATGGGCTGGTTTCGCAATAAGCTCTCTCAGCACATACTAAAGCCAGAGAAGGGAAAAAAGGAAGACAGCGGCCTTCAGCTGCAGACCGTGGCCTCTGTCTCCTAGTGAAAGGGCCGCCTGCAGCGCATCCTGAGCCACAGAGGGCCACGTCGTTGCCACCTGGGAGTGCTTTTCGGGGTCTCCTTCCTGCTATTGAGATGTCCACCTCTCAGATTTCCTCTTCACTCAAGGTTCTCTCTCGCTGCCCCCCAAATGGAAAAGAGCAGATCTGGAAAACTGCAGCTGCGCACAGCAGCCACTCACCTTGATTTCCTCTCAGTCTATCTTGTTGCCAGCGTCATGCTGTGTGGACTTGCAGCACTGCCAGTGTGGCAGGGACACCTTGGGGACAGTGACAGGCCCATGCTCTCCCTGGGGCTCTGCTCCAGAATGGGCTGGGCGGTGATTCCGAGGCATGAGTCTACAAACCAGCACTAAACAGGAAGTGATCAGGAGAGCTGTACGTGCATCTCTGTCGGTAGGGCTGGTGCCCATGTGGCACCACTCGCTCGCATTCCATCCTGAGGACACGGTGTGGCCCTGGAGACATCAGGGGAGAACAGACACACCACATGGCCACAGAGCACCCCCACTGGCCAGGCAGTCTGTCCATGCAGCACCGGGCCTTCCAGAATCAGCACCAAGTGACCTCTTCTCCTGCCCATGTCACCTTGCTCATCTATGACACCCCGATGTGGAAACAAGTGGGCTCCGTGCTGTGAGCTGTGTGCCTGGAATGCTAGGTCCCCTTGTCACCTGGGCCATCACTGCGCCTCCTTCTGGAGCTGCTGCAGGGCCCACAGGGCCCTGGGCATCAGAGCTGCTGGCTACACTCCCTGCACTACCCTAAGGCTGCAAGTGACACTCACCGGAGGCGCCGCACCCAGTCACCACGGCTTTGGGTCTCTATGTTAATTCTAAAAGGAACCCATGTATATTTTGCATTCTAACCCTTTCTTATACTTTCTAATACAGCCTTTTTTTTTTTGCAAACACATTAGGAAAATTAAACCAAAGGTACATTGTGGTGACCCCTCACTCACCTCTGGGGCCTGCCACCCACTGCCGGGGGGCCTCTGCTGTCCCCCGTGTTCTTACAGCCCTGCCTCCCTCCTGCCAGGCCCCTGCCCCTCAGGTCCCCAAGACAGAGTGCCAAGCAGCGGCCACAGCGGAGAGCCAGCCCTAGCCGGCAGGACAGTTGGGTGCCCTAGCCGTATGGTCTCTGCATTCCCCACCTGGCTGCAGCCCAGCAGACGGAGACTTCTGCGGAGATCACAGCTGTAGGAGGAGGGTGTCTCCGGCTGCTCTGTGGTGACGTCTCTGTAACCTGTGAGGGTGTCCCACAGGGGCTAGGTCCACAGCCTGTGGGCAATGGCCAGCACAGTGGTGCTATGTCCAGCCGTGGGGCCTCTAGCCAGGCTCCCAACCTGCACACAACACCTGCACCGAGATGGGAAAGGGCAGGCGGAGCCCTCCCAGGAGCAGAGCCATCATTCAGATGCAGAGACCCTGGCTCCTGTGTCCTGTGTGCAGATGACTTGTTCTTTGTCTGCCAGGATTTTGGAGCAGGTCTCCTCAGCGGTGGGCCTCTTGGTGTATGGGGACTAATCAGCCTTCCTGCTGGACAACGTGGCCTCTGCCACCTGCCTGCTGTGTCCACTGAGACGTGGCCCAAATGTGGTTCAGTGTCCCAGATGGACAAAACCAGCGTGGCCTAAACCCACAGAACCCAAGAGGATCCAGGGACGGAGGCAAATCCTGGGGCCGGGGCACGGCTCTGAGCAGCTTCTCTCCCTGGTCGAGAGCACTTTGGATATCACAGATGGCAGAACAATGTCTGCTGAATCTGCAATTTGTATTTAGCACGTGCGTGCAGCACAGTGAGCTCATGTTCCTCGTGGGGAGTCAGCGTCGAACTCATGCACCCCTCCTCCTGCCACACGCTGAAGATCTATTTCCTGTCATCTTTCTTTTATTTTGCTGTAAATTACTTATGCTTTAGATTTGTCACATAAGAGAAGCCAAGCGTTCTCTGAGCTGTGCTCTGACGCGTCACAAGGGCCACTGTTGCTGAAGTAGCCGCTGGTGGCAGAGCCCGGTGGGCCACCACCCTGAGGCATGTTCCGTGCCTGCCCTGGAGGCAGTGCAGCATGACTTAGGCTCATCCTCCGGGGACCCGAAGGTTGGGGCCCGAGGGGCAGCTCCGCCTCATAATGATAGCTGTGTCACTCTGCTTCCCCCACCGTGATTAGCCTCAAAGTGACCAGAGGACAGTCTCTCTGGCTCTCGGTCTCTGTGCTGCAGTCCATGGTGAGCTGATTTGGACTCAGCCTGTGGGCTGTGCAGACCTTCAGGCCCTAACCCTCCCCCGGCCCCTCACTTCCCCGCCCCATGACTGCATCAGGGTCACATCTGCCTCAGTGCTGCTCTCCATGAGCAGAGGCTGCTGGGGCTCACAGGAGCCCTCCCCTGACTTCCTCCCAACTTGAGCCCCTGGCATGGTAACCCTGCAGCATCAGCACCACTAGCCTATAGCAGGCAGGGACAGCTGGGTCCTCCTGGACACCAAGACTAGGACTGTGGTGGGCTGAGCCACAGATGGACAGAAGGTGCTTGGGTCCCTGAGCAGTTATGTCAGAGCCACACTGGCCAGGACCACCAGGAGCAGGTGGCATGCCGGTCCACAGGCTTTCCGTCCATAGACACCCTGGCCACCAGGAAGCCACCACTTATACAGAGGCCTGGAGCTTGGGTGGCCCTGCATGGGGACAGAGGAGTCCCCCAAACACAGACTGAACAAGTCACAGGTCATATCCTTGTCCTGGGACCTGCAATCTCCTCAGGGCCTCTCTCCCAGTGGCTCTGGGAGCCAGTGCTGGTAAGTTTCCTCCGCATGAAGCCCCTGGGGGAGATACATGCCTTCCACAGCTCTCAGCAGAAACTGACACCCGTCCACAGGGTCTGGTCCTGCTTGCCTCAGCTGTGTCTGTCCCAGGAGGAATGACCAGGTCCCTGACAGCTGCTGCTGAAGAGGGGACCATCCTCAAAGACTAATGTGGCTCCAACATGCATTCGGCCTGCTTGGAGCCATTGATGGAACCAAGGGCCTCGGGAGCGGGAGCCTGATGCCATTGTCAGGGGCTTCTGCACACTGGTGCTTGGTTCCGGGCCACTGGTCACTGGAGAGGAAGATCGGTCAGTGACCCGAGAGATGCGTCCAGCCCTGCCCAATGGAGCCCCTATGGACCTGGTCCTGGTGCATGCAGCCACTTTCCCTGTCTGAGCTGCCATGAGCCACATAACAGTAACCCCAGGGACTGCAGGCTCTGCCCAACTGACCCCTCACACCGCAGGCTCGGGCAGTGGCTCCTGACTCATCTGCCACTCAGATCTGATCGATGGCATCCTCCCTCAGCCTCGCCAGCAGCCTGGGTATTGTGCCTGGAATGGTGGCCGGCCTGCCTCCTCGGCCACCCCAGTGTCCACGAGGTCTACTGGAGCAGATTGACCCTGTTTGCTATCCGCCCACTATGTGCTGCCAGTTGGACAGGAAGAATCAATCACCTCTCCCCTGCCAGGCAACCCTCGTGACCAGTTCTTGTCCCTGCGCAGCTGCTGGCCCAGTGCCCCTGGCATTTGGGGCTCCCTCGGAAGATTCCAGGCAGGCCAGCCAGATGCAGGTCTCCATGGGCCTGGTTAGCGCAAGTTTGCACTGAGACGGCCTTCTTGGCAGCCTGACACCAGTGCGTCCCAGTCCTCAGGGGAGCCCCGGGGGTCCTCTGCTGACAGTGACTTGCCACACACTGACCTCAGGCCTCCCTCAAGCATGTGCGGAAGCCTGAGCCTCGTGCCCACAGGTGGCCCTGTGCGCACCTCCTGGGCCTCCATGCGGCCCCTCCACCTGCGCTGGCTGTGAGCAGAGGCTGATTTAGAGCTCTGAGGACATCCAGAAGGTTAATTAAGGGAGAACAGCTCTCAGTGCCCGGAAAGCGTGGGCAGGAGTCTCGGCCAACCTGTGGGCCGTCGTGTGCTCGGTAAGTGTTTGACTCAATTACTTCTGATTCTCTGTTGATTAACTCAGTGGAGAGTTCTCTGATAATTAACTTTTAAACAGTAGTTTCAGACAAATTCTAAGCCAAAACACAAGGCAAATCTGAGGAACAGTGCACAGATCCACGTGGCTGAGCCCCTGAGCGAGGGCCCACCTGGGCCTCTGTGCAGGACTCAGCAGGGCCACTGCGGGATGCGGGACAGCTGGGACAGCTGGGCGGCTGGCAGGGCTCAACCAGCTTGGCCGGGGCTGCAGCAGCACAGGATGCGCTCGCTCCTCCTGAGTGACCTGGGGGACCACGTGGGTGCCATTGCCCATGCTGGCTGTGGTGGCTGGGGAACAGCGACCCAAGGGATACTAGGGGTGGCACTGGGTCCCCACAGCTGTGGGCAGTGAACACTCTGAGACCTCCTGCAGCAGCAGAGGACAAGAGCTGGAGAGGGGCTGGGGAGATAGCTCTGCAGTCTAAGTGCCTGCCTGGCAAGTGCAAGGACCCAGGTTCCATCCCCGGTACTACATGCCATGCCAGCCCTGAAACTGGGGAGGCTGAGTGAGACCCTGTACCAAGTAAATAAGATTTTTTTTTAAAGAAAAAAAGAGATGGAGGTCACACTCACTGTCCTAGAGGGGGAGAGTGGGCATGCAGGCTGTCTTCCTGTCTTGGGCCCCTGTGATTCAGCCTAGCTTCACCAGGCTCTGCCATCCTCTGGGGACACACCCAGGCTGAGACTCAGCCCGAGGCCGAGTCCTCCAACCTCACCTGTCACCACAGCCTCTGCTGCCTCTGTCCACTCCTGGGCTTGGCCACCGCCCGTGAGAAGCCCTGCTGGACCCAACAGTGCCAACCACACTCAGGACAAGGCATAGCCAGTATCCCTGGTGTTCCTATCCTGCCAGCAGGCCAGAGAGGCCAAGCAGCCTGCCCTCCTCAGACACAGGCCGTGCTGAGGACAGGACTGCATGACAGGGACAAGCTGTAGTCTGGTTCTGGTCCGGCTCTGCCTTGCGGCAGGGCCATTTCCCCAGGTTTAAGAATGTTGCAGGCTGCCTCCCTTCTCCTGTCTTCAGGGTGTTAATGCCACACTGGGCTGCTCTACCCCTCTAGGCATTTCCAGTATGGCTGAGCCTGAGGCCCAGCACCTGCCAGAACTCCTGCAGTCAAGCAGGGCTATAGGCAGCCCGAGGGCTCACATGGGGCAGTGGGCAGCTGGACTCTGGGCCAGCAGACAGGAGGTTGGCGTAGGAATGTTTCCACATCTCTATACAAGGAACAAAGGATTTCAAAAAAGGAAAAATAAGTGTGATGAAAACTAGGCAGGATCTCTATACTACAAATCCAAAGCCATGATTGGGTGGCATGACAGGCCTAAATAAAAGACCACAGATGGATATACTACACTTACAAATGAAAGGCTCCCTGCCCAAGACATCCCTGTTCCCTAACAAAGCCACCGAGCCAGGAAATCACAGTCCAAGTCGGAGCAGGTTCCCTGGTGCCTTGATAGCTAATTTGAAACTTCCATAGAGGCCCAGAGGATAGACCACGGCTGTCTTGAGAAGGTGTGAGCTGCCCAACTTCAGGCCCCGTGGGCAGTTTCCGTGCTGCAGTCACCAAGACTTTCCTGAGCAGCCCTATGGGCCACAGTGGGTGCTGGTGCAGCATCGCAAGCCAGGGCCCTGCCACTCGTGTCAGGGCATGCGTGGGGGTGGGGCACTGAAGGACCAGGAGGGGACAGAACGGCACTGTGGGGAGCAGGAGGCAAGGTGGGCCTGGCTTGGATGGCAGTGGCCACCAGTCTGAGCCGGGAGCGCTGGACATGCAGGCGCCCTCCCCTCGGCTGGCACAAAGCAGGCCTAGACTGGACTTCCCAGGGCCATGTGTGCCCTGCAGTCCGCACAAGGGTGCACTCCTGGGTGGGTGGCTGCTAAGGAGGATCCCAGGCAGGTGGCTGAGCAGGGCCAGGGGGATGGGGACAGGCCATGAGGGGGACAGTGACCCCAGTGTGGTGTGTGGAGGCTGGGGGAGCGAGGACTAGGGCAGCAGGTCCCAGGAAGGTGGGCAGATGTGTGGCAAGTTTTCCAGCAGACCCCAGCACCCACACACCACAGCTGACTGCCCTGCATGCTTCACCCCTCCTGAATCTGTTCTGAGCAGGAGACAAAATGGAATCTGGGCCAATTGGGCTCTGATCAGAAGGCTTGAGTTTTTGCCAAGTTGGGCCAATCAGGAGGGCCCTAGTTTGATCCCCCTCAGGCCTGCAGGGGCCAGAAAAGCAGCACTCCCCTCCCATTCTGGGCCCTGAGCACCAGTGGCAGAGCAGGTGCTGGCTAAGCAAGGCTGCAAACTTTGTTCCTGGTAGTGTGGACCAGGAAGGTCCGTACACCTGCTCAGGGTTCTTAGCACATTGGTGTGGACACTGCAGTCACTTAAAGAGTGACACACATGAGACGGTTAACGCCACAGGACTAGCGGCCTCCAGAGGCCAGCAGCCAATGACCAGCAAGGGGTTAACTGTCCAGGGCTGGTGGCAGTGACAGTAGCAGAGATGTACCTCACCAGAGGCCTTACCTGGGTGTGGTCCAAGCACCAGGCCCAGGGCTGGAGCACTGATTCCAGAGCTTGGATGGACCATGCCTTGCAAGCTTATGAGTCTTCTGTGGATAAGCAAAGGAGCCCCAGGCTGTGGCCACTTCTGCGGCCAACCAGGAAGTTGATAGGAGGCCAGGCCTCCAGGGGCAAGAGGGAAACATGGGGAACTACCCAGGGGTGCTCAGAGGCTCTGAAAATCCAGGAGCTTTAGGGAGAAGTGGCAGAGAAAGGCCAGTCCTGCTTCTCCCCAGGCACAGTGGGGTAGACCTAGCACCCCACGAGAGGTTGTGGGGACCATGGAGAGCACGTGTCCTGGTTTCCATCAGAGACTGTGGAGGGAGGGACATCGAGGACAAGGAGGTGGTGCAGGGCCCTCGAGGACCCCAGTCCCAGCTGTAAGTGGCATCTCCCCAGCTCAGGCTCTTCGTGCTGACCCATCCCGGCAGGTCAGGAGACACAGGCTGCCCACCACGATGGTCCGGCTCTCAGCCCTGCCACCTCCCTGCACGGCAGGGCCCGGGCCTACAGCAGCCTCCCCTCTTCGGCTCCCCTTCCCCCTTCCCACCCCTTGGGGGTCCTTGTCCTTCCCTGCTGGAAGCCATGCTTGGATCCTACCTCTACTTCTGCTTCTCTGCAGGTGACTCACACCTCACCAAGCACACCTGCCCTGCCCTGGCCAGCCAGCCAGCATCTTTTCCAAGGTCAACAGGGCTCTAGTCACTGTCCCTGAAGCTCCTGGGAACAGGAGTGGGGACAGTGTTCTCCCTCTAAGTGGAGGAAACTGAGGTAGGGTGCCAGCGGTGGGCCTGAAGTCAATTTTCCTGTGTACAACCTGCTGGTGACTGGAGGGGGCTGATAGAGCTGGAAAGGCAGGAGGATGGACACCAGGTCCTGGCACTGTCCTCCTGGCCTGGCACTAGGAGGACCACAGGAACCTGCTGGCCCTAGAAAGCCAGGACCCCCAGCCATGGGCCATGGCCAGGATCCAGGTGGGGTGTGCCTGACTGGGGCCGGGCCCTGGCATGGAGACATAGGGCCTCTGGTCTGTGGGCTGGGGGTGGGCATGGCCTCTGCACTGTTCCCTGCAGTGGTGGCACCTACAGTTTCCTGATAGAGCATTTCATTTGCACCTTAACAAGCACGAGGCCCTCACAATGCATGTGTAACAGTTCCCTTCTTCTAAGTTGTCAGTGGGAGACTTTCCAGCCAGGGAGGGCAGAGGGTGCAAGGCCCAGTCAGCAGTAGGGAGAGAACGTGGGAGCAGGGAATGCTGGAGGGGAGCCCAGGCTGAGGTACTGGACAGTGCTGAGCTGCAGCTACCACACCTTCCTCCCCCAGGAGGTAGCAGCACTGGCTACAGGGCAGGCAGGGACACGCAGGCACTGCCACCCTCTCCACCCAGCTGCCTTCTGCCTTGGGTTCCCAGGCCTCTGGTGTGCTCCAGACTCCCTGACACCCCACCCGTCCCACAGCTAAGACTGGGACAAAGCCTGCCCGTCCTCCTGGGACTCGTGGAGGACACAGGGGAAGAGGGCAAGCACTTGTGGCTGCAGAACTGGCATGCAGGTCGGGCTCTGGCCCTGGCTGCATCTTCTTTGGTGGAAGGGCCAGTGGGCAGCAGGGACACCAGGCAAGGCCCTTTCTTGTGGTGAGCACAGGCCTGCTGCACCTGGGGGGGCACATAAGACCCATTCCTGGAGACCGTCAGGCTGGAGCTTCCTGTGAGCGTGGCCCTCCAAGTGTTCTCTCCAGCCTTGCCCAGGAGACCCAACCATGTCCCGGGTGGTTCTGCTCTCCAAAGCTGCCTGAGCAGATTCCATCCTGGGCAGCCTCAGTTCTCTCCTGGGTGCGAGGAGGCTCCTGGGAGCCACTGCTCAGTGGCTGGAGCTGGGGACGGGGATAAAAGCCATGGCCGCTCATGTGGAGCAGCTCGGATAAGACAGAGCAGATAGACAAGGAGGAATGGATGTTCCCAGGGAGGCACTGGGACCAGGGACAAGAGTTGTTCTAGTCCAGCCAGGGTCCCAGCTCTTCTCAGGGCTGTCTTTCTCCTGTGGTCAGGAAGGGCAGAGATGCTCTCAGTCTTGGAGACCCTGTTCATGTGTACTCCTGGGAGTCCTGCCTGGATGGTGACACAGAAGCCGAAGTGCACGGCTCCCTGTCTTCTCCAGGAGTCTCATGTCCTGTGGGCCCAGACGAGGCACATGGGGTATGGGGAAGCAGCCAATCACACCTGTTGACACGGACCTCTGTCTCTGAAACTCCAAAGCCCTCACTTTTTAAAGGCCTTGCTGCTGCATACAGCAATGGTGAGAAAATACTTCAGATGGTTGAATCTTTTTATGATGTTCTTCCTATTTCCCATTTTCAGTTTTAGAGACAGACCCCATGTTGCCCAGTCTGACCCTGAGTGCCTAGGCTCCAGTGCTTCTCCTGCTTTAGCTTCCCAAGGCAGCTGACCCTACAGGTGCAGGTGCCCACCTCATCTCCCAATTTAAAGACTATCTCATGCAGTCTTCTGGGGAACGGGGTGGCCCCATGGTCTCAGAGTGGGGCTCTCCTGCCCCGGCCCTGTGCAGAGGACCTTCTGTCAGGGCATTGCGTGAGAGGTGCCAAGCATGCCCTGGCCCCAGCAGCAGGTCTAGAGCAGAAGACAGAAATAACCGATGCCTGTGACCCAGGGTGGCAGACGGAACAAGCACGCGGGGGAAGGCACACAGCACTCCCCTCCTCCCCTGGACTGGTGCACTTGTCCTCCAGGCTGGTAAGGGAAGCATGCAGAGGGTTTGTCAGCCTGACCCTCCCATGGTAGTCAGTGAAAACTAAGACAGCACTGAGGAATTGTGTATGAGCTGTTTGCATTGCATGTGACACTGTGTGGAGAATCCTCCTGGCCCAGGGTTTGTGGCAGTCACCGCCTCCTCCCCAGGGCAGCATCTGTGCCTGAACTGGTCTTCAGAGCACACTGATCTACAGGAATGGCTGCACGTATCTGGAGCTGGCTTTCCTCCCTTCTGCCTCCTCTCCGATGGGATATGTGAGTGCTTGCCAAAGCACTGTCCACAGTGCCGTGCTGGGCCGGGCAGAGGAAGGCCAAGGAACCCGAGCTGGCTCTGCAAGAACCAGGCGGTGGTCCAGGGTTCTGGTCCCTGTTGTGACCAATGTCATATACAATTACGAGGCAAAGGGAAAAGGACTGAGCTTCATGAAGGACAGAGGGTACGCTGTCAGCGGTGCCCTTGCCTCTCAGAGCCATTCACACAGTTCTGCAAAGAACGCTTGTTGGGAGAGGCTCGTGGCTCTGCACACACACACCCCTCACACTTGATTGTGGCCACGCAAGGCCTGAAACTGGAGAGCACAGCATAGGCCGCCAGAACTGGAAGCGGGGCACCTGCCAGGCGGCCATGAATGGGCTCAGCCGCTGTCGCTTCCCACACACCCGCGCTGCCGAGGGCCCTATCCTGCCTGGGCTGCGACATCTGCACAACCACGCTGTGTTGTAGACTCAGTAACATGTAGTTTCTACAGCCTGCTTTCTTAGGCTGGCAGAGCAGCCTCTTTATAATCTTGTTTAGATTACTAATGTGGGAAATCCTTTGACCTCTAAAGGGGAAATCCTCTTCTGCTTTTAAGTGAAAGTCCAGTTTATTAACCAGAAATATCCGCCTAGGACAGAGCCCTGAGTTAAACTCTCAGCACCACAGAAAACAAGTCCTATTAGCAGATAGAAGAGGAAGAGTCACGCTGCCCTTTGCCTCCAGACTTTACCTTTGGACCTCTCTGAATTGAAAGAAAAGTACTACAGAAAGTTACAGGAAAAAAATAAGAAATTATAAAGATAAATATGGAAGTTTGCCTCAGCTGACTTGAAAGTATGGAGCTTAACTCTTGCTTCATTGTGATGGTCACACAGTTGGTTAAGAAGCAGATCTCCTTTTCCAGGACTGGGGAAGAGCAGATGTGTAGACAGCTAGATGCTGGCTGAAGTCCCCCAAAGAGGACATGTGGCTGGTGGCACTGCTCCTAAACAGCTGGTCTGTGGACTTAGCTCTTTACTCCCAAGAGAGCAGAGCTCTTGAGGTTGGCAACAGTCAAGCCAAGGACCATGCTGGCCAGGAAGAGCCACTTCCTGGGTGGTGACTTCCGGGTGCTTTATCCATGTCCCTCTCCCCAAGTGACTCTGTAGCTCTAGGGAGGGACAGGTTTCCCTCATGCTCTGCCATGCCCTGGCTGGCACCGAGTCCCCAGCTTCCTGTACTTGCTGTGGCTGAGGGTGCTCATGCAAAACCACGAGTTGATCCTGGTTTTGCATTGTTAGAGGAAACAGTCAGCTCCAGATGGCTGTGCTATAATGGGAACCTGAAGATGACTGTTCCTTCTGTATTAAAAAACAAGTCTCCCAGGACCTCATCTCTACTCATGCAGCCATCTGAACCTATGAAAACCCAAATGGACATTGGAAGTTTTAAAAAAAAAAAAAAGTTCTAATTTTTTTCTTCCAGTTGTTTTATTTTTTTTTTGGCGGAACTGGGGATTGAACTCAGGCCTTTGCACTTGCCAGGGAAGCGCTTATCCCACTGAGCCATCTCCCAGCCCTTCCAGTTGTTTTAGAAGTCACCCATTCACACAGCACTTCATTTGGAAACTGTCCTAGCCACTGGTGGCCAGATGGAGACAGCAGGAGCAGGAGCACCTCTGAAGCTCCTGGGACTGCACCTGTGAAGTCACCCTCCAAGCCACACCTTGCTGGAGTCTGGGGTGTGACACAGAAATGAGGGGACAGCTCGGCCTCCTTAGCAGCCACCATAGGAGGAGGACATGCAGTTCACGTGGTACATGCCAGACGCAAGTCCCCCGCGTGACAACTCCTTGCTTCCTAGTCTGTCCCAAGCAGGGATCTGAAAAGTGGTTTTGCAGGGAGGAGGCCTGGAAGGGGACCTGACCTCAGCGTGTCCTGCGCTGGTGACCGTCCCAGTGTGCACCTGCGTGTTTCACAGAGTGTGTGCAGTGCAGCCACTCCCCAAGGGTCAGCGTCAACCTCCTGCTTTCTGCACTGCCTAGATACAGAGTCTGTGAACTCTGGAACGGAACTGAAGTGACTGTGCTTCCCAGCAGTGTAGAATAGAGCAGGATTTTTTTGGGCTGGCTCAGGCTGCCTGAAGGGCAGGTATGATAAGATGTGTGGAGCTAGGGATCAGACCTCACCTCGGTATCCACCACCCCACTGCGTTTCCATAAGCAGGTGTTTAAACAACTGAGCTAACCGGCAGGCCCTGAGCAGTGTGGAATCGAGAAGAAAAACTTGTAAAGCTTTGGCCTCAGCAAATGAACTCTGATGATGTTGCATGAGGGCTGGATGTGGCTCGGTGCTTGAGCTCTCGCCTTGCATGCAGAAGGCCCCGGGTTTGATCCCCAGCACCATGAAAAAGCAAACAAAGAAGCTGTGTGAAATCAGTGAATGCAAGTACAGCCTGCAGATGGGGCACACATGGAAAGGCTCAGGGCTCGCCGGAGGTGGAGGGCACAGGGAGTGCGGGCAGGAAGGGCTCCTCGGGCCCACGCTGGTGGTGAAAAGGAGCCTGCCTGAGAGGGTGCCCGCTGCCTCAGCCGTGCCCCTGCTCACAGGAGCCTTCCAGGTGAGGCTAGCCCCTGCGCCCTTACACTGTGCACGCTGAAAAAATGCCCTGGATGCGTACGTTGCCGGCTGCTTGGTGCCATGCTTGCAGGGCCGAAAGAGGCAATGTGGATGTCCGAGTCCTGCTGCTGGGTGGGCCAAGCCTGGAGTTCATGAGACCCCAGCAGCAGCAGGACGCTGACAGGGTCTGCAGGTGGCTGCCAGGCTACCCCTGTGGTGCTCCCTGTGAAGGGAGCTCACAGGAACCTGCAGAGAGAGCACAGATGTGACCTGAGGGCCATCGTCACTCAGCCATGTCACAGCTGCCCAGAGCCCATGACCAGCCAGATGCTGTACAAGCCAAGGACATGAGCATGGGCTATGGCAACTGCTCATACATCTGAAGGGAAGGGCCAGAGAAGTCAGTGAGGTTTGCTTCCAGGTAGAGAACATAACCAGGACAGCTGGCAGATTTCTGCTCCATGGGTAGATGCAGTTCTGGCCACTGCAGAGTTTAGGTCAAAGCTGGAAGCTGCTGGACAGGAGTGGGGTCTGGCACAGATGGGTGGCAGTCACAGACCCCTACACCCCCTTCCCAACTGTGCCACCTAAAGGGTTCCCAGATAGGATGCACCCACAGCTCAACTCTCTGGGACAGGGGAGGCACAGAGGTGCCTGCGGCTCACTGTGCTGCCTGAAGGTGGCACTGCGCTGTGCTGCTAGACTCACACGACTTAACTCCTGGGACAGAGCAGGAGGGAGGGACAGCCTCAGAACAGAGCCTGGAGGCGTGGACCCTCCAGACATGCTAAAGGTACCCTATCCAGATGCCTCAGGCGCCTGGCACAGATCCCTGCCGTGCCAGGCTGCAAGCGCTGAAGCAGGGCGCTGTTTCCTGTGGTCACATCTCTTCCCTCTGTACCAAGGCTCCAGGGTTGGGCCTGTACTATTTGAAACCATGGGAAGGATACCAGTGTGGGTGCGTGTGTGTCTGGCTCCAGGCTCAGTCTGTACACACAGTAGGAGGCGCCATAAAGGTGCATGGTAATTAATTTTTAAACTTCCTGCTTCACCCCCCAAAGACCACCACTCCATAAAACCCTTCCTCTCTTAATGTGGATGTGATTTAGCTCTAGACCCCAGATGAAGTGGCCCTGTTAGCGCGAGGGCAACTCCTAGCATGTACTCTGGGAAGTCTTGTCTTAGTTACCACAGCTGAACCAAAATAAAGGTATCAAGGAAATGAGAAGTGAAAATTCTAGGGAGGGAAGGGTGACTGGTCCCCTGCTGGCTTCAGGGAGGGGAGAAAGAGAGAGATGGCATAAATGCAAAACTGTCTGAAATGCAAAGACCCACTAACTGCCCACACCACTGACCCAAACCCCACTTAGGCTAGGGGCCTGCCCATTAGGAGTGGGATGGGAAGCTGCTTCTCTGGACCAAGGCTGAGCTCACTGGTCCATGTTCTAGGCTTCCTTTCCTGCATCTTGAGTTCGCTCCCACTTAGAAGAACTCCTGAGTGATGCTCTGAGTTGAAGGCCATATTTATTAGAGTGTTTTTATTAACAAGCTCTCCCCAGGAAGTTCTGAATGCATCAGGACAGCAGGCACGGTGGCGACGAGGCATGGCGGCTGGCAGTCTATGGAGCTGCGCTTCTCTCTCACAGCTCTGCTGAAACTCTGCGGGCAGCCTAGGCCAAGCCCACGACCTGCCTCCCCCAGGAAATGGTTAAGTAGAAGTTTTGGTTCACTGTGGCTGAAATGTTCTGAGTCTCCGGCCACACCAGCCTGTGACAAGCTCAGCTCGGCCCTCTCCTCTGCCTTGTCATTCTGATGCTGTAGACTGGAGACTATACCTTTGGTCCCCCTGCTACCCTCCCTGTGTCCCAAGTCTCTGTCTCCAAGCAGTCCCCTTTGGTTATTCTCAGCATGGCAGTGTGCTGGCCGGTCACAGCCAAGGCCCCTGAAGGCCAGTGGCAACTGCCCCGTGGCCTGGGGGTCAGAGTCTGGCCTGCCAGTTGCACCAGCCTTGCCATAGTGCTCGGGGGCCTGCACATGCGGTGCCTGCTGGGGGCGGCAGTTCCGAGGCGGGGTGCTCTGCATTGTGGATGGTTTGCCACATCTCTGCAGGCAGGGACAGGGGTGCGGGTGCAGGTGTGGGAGGTGATGCACAAAGCCCTCAGGGGCCTGTTGTGTGGCCTGCAAAGGTGCCACCCTGTTCTGGGTCTGCACAATGCTGCCTGTGACAGGGGAACAGTGGCCACACGTGGTGTCATCCCCTTGTTGACAAGAGTGTGGGCTGCAAGTCAGGAATCTGTAGGTGTGTGGGCAGCACCGCTGATTGAGGGAGAACAAGGGGTGTGTAGGGTGCAGCTCGGGGCAGCGCGGGAGCAGGGCAGTGCTTGAGTCTGCCCTGGGGCCCTGGCCCTGCTCCCCAGTACAGGCTGTGAGCCAGGGCACCCCCGAGCCCCCCACCGGGCTGCCGAGCAGCTCAGCACAGAGGTAGGTCTCCTCTGGCACAATCTTCTCTGAGGCATGGCTTCGGGATGCCAGCGGTTCTAACTCATAAAACTCCTGCTCCCCTTCTGGCTTCTGGTCCTGGGGATCTAGATGGTAGGCACACTCGGGATGGGCTTTGCTCTGGCCACCAGGCTCAGGGGACAGGGTGTGGGTAAAGGAACTGCACTGGAGCTTCCGAGGCAGTGGGATCTGCCCACAGGAGCCCTGTGGCCCGAGGCACCGACACATGCACTGGAAGAAAAAGGTGGCAAAGGCCCAGCTGACGCACATGACGAGCATCATGAAGGTTCCCAGCTGCGTGTAGGCCAGCACGGTGGACGGCAGCATCATGGCCCCGGCAACAAAGGTGGTCAGGGCGGCCATGGCGATGGCTGAGCCCATGCGGCTCAGAGAGAAGGTCACCTTGCCTTCCCGGTCAGGGTCTGGAGCCAGGCGGTATGCGACCCCATAGTGGACGGCGAAGTCTACGGACAGCCCCACAGCCACTGAGATGGTGACAGACTCCAGCACGTTTAGCTCCCAGCCCAGCAGGACCAGGGAGCCCACGGTGACAAAGATGGTGCCGGCGATGGAGACAATGGCATACAGACTGATGATGGCATTCCGTGTGGTCAGCAGCATCACACTGAAGGCCACCACCACGGACAGACCCATGGCGATGAGTGTGCCGTCGGAGAGGCTGTCTTGGAGGTCGTAGAACTCCAGGTTGCTCACAAACCAGCCCTTGCCGAGGCCCTCGGGTGCAGAGCGCAGCTCCCGGGAGATCCACGAGTCCACTTCGCTATAGAACTGGTGCATCTTCTCGTATGCCAGGGTGAAAAGGTGGGCACTCTGGAACTCCAGCACCACGGCCCGGATGGTGTCGTTCACGTCGAAGCGTGGCCCTGGAGTCCTGCTGTCCAGGTGGTAGCCCGTGCTCCTCTCCAGCTCCATGATGGCCCTCTTGATGCATAGCTCGAAGACCTCCTGCTTGTAGGGGAAGCTCCAGTGGCTACAGCATGGGTACAGGGCTGGCTCATCACAGTCTTGGTTCTCCATCCACTGCTTGAAGGTCTCGATGAAGCAGCTGGTGAAGTCCTGCTCGTCTGTGTGATGGAAGAATGTCTGGTTCCTCAGCTTCTGACAAAAGTGCAGAATCCAGGCCTGGGATGCAGGACTGGCGATGTTGAAGCTGCTGTCCAGTGTCAGCTTGCCCTTGCTCTTTGGGTTGAGTGGGTTGCCACTGTCCTCAGGGGCCACGCCCCAGACCACAGTGATGGGCATGTGGAGCTCCTCGCCATGGTGCACACGCTCGAACATGAACAGCTTCTTGTACTCTGCATCGTAGCGCTCAAACGGGTGGGATGCACGGAACACCTGGAACTCAGACAGCTCCAGCGAGGGCAGCTTCATCTTGGGGTTCACGCACACAATGTAGGCGCCGCCCACCATTAGCGCGAAGAACCACAGGAGCCACAGGTAGCGAAACTTAATGACAATGCATGGCAGCACTTTCTCAAAGAAAATCCGAGAGGTCTCAGAAATGGCCATGAGCAGTCGGTGGCACTTCTGGCAGGCCAGCGTCCAGCAGCTCTTGTCCTCATACAGTGGCTGCTGGGGCTTCCGGAAGCAGTGGAAGCTGTTGAGCAGGTAGCGCTCGTGCAGCACCACCACGGCTGGGAGCCAGGTGACCATGAGGAGATAGTTCACCAGGATGGCCGTGCCAGCGTACACGCCGAAGCAGCGGATGGCTGTGATCTTGCTGACGTAGTTGGCGTAGAAGGCAGCGGCAGTGGTGAAGCTGGTGACGAACATGGAGAGGGCCGCGTGCTGCAGGGCAGTGCTCACCGTCTCCACGGTCTCGGCGTGAGGCTTGTCACACTTGGTGTAGGTCCACACATCACACAGCACAAACGCGTCGTCAGCTCCGATGCCAACCAGAATGATGAGTGCAGTGAGGTTCATGAACGGGAAAAACTCAAAGCTAAATACGACACGGTAGAGAAAGTAGGAGACGATCAAGGAGCTGATGATGGCGAACATAGTCATCAGCGTGATGAACATGGACCGGGTGTAGACACACATGACCAGCAGGACGATCCCAATTGCGATGGCTGGGTACACAGTGTCCATCAGAAGATAGTCCTGGAACAAGCTGTGCTTGATGCCAAACTCGATCCCAGTGACGGCTGTCACGCCGTCTGAGGAGTTCCAGCTTTCAAAGTTGTCCAGGTAGATGTCCGTCATGCTCTTCCCCTTCTCCGTGGGCGAGAAGAGCATGCTGTACTTGAGCGCCGGCACGGCCTGCTCAGCCGTCCTGGGGGCCATGAAGTCCTTGTCCACCAGGTAGTGCAGGATCTGGTATACGGCGTTGTGCTTGGTGCACTTGCGTGGCACGCTGGTGCACTTGAGCTGGTCCTTCCTGCGGGCGGCCGCGTCCCAGCAGTCTGGCCCCAGGGTGCCATTCTGGTAATGCTTGGCACAGGTGCGGAGCAGCTTCAGGGTGTGGGACACATCTCGCTCCACGATGTTCTGGCAGGACGACCTGTTGTTCAGGATGGCGATGTAGTTCCCCAGGGTCCAGCTGGGGCAGCAGGAGGCAGCCGTGGTCCTCTGGCAGAGGTCGCCAAACTGGGGGTGAGATCTGATCTGCAGGAGACATGCAGGACATGGCTAGAAGTTGTGCAGTGGGGGCGGTGCCCACTGCTTTGGAAAAGTGACAGAAAGCCAGTGACGACCTGATCTTGTACCTAGGGTCAGTCCACACACTGGTGAGTGGCTCCTGCTGTGGGTTCTGAGTCACTCTGCTCTGAGCTACACACCAGTATGAGTCTGAACACAAGTGTGAAGAGGGGCAGCCAGCACAGGTCTGGAGGATAAAACTACCACCTGAAAGCTTGTCAAGCCCTTACATAAAGCAGTGAGGACAGGCTGTGAAGCCTGCATAGATTCAGAGTTAACAAAGCACATTTGAAACAAACTGTGGCTTACATTTTCTTATCAGCAGGAACTTTTGGTGGTGCAGGTTCATTATCTCAAGCAACAAGACGGCTGTGGGCTGTGTGTATGTTCCCAACCTCAGGTTAAACCCTAAGCCCCAGGCAAGGTCACCAAGAGGCCAGCCCCTGAGGAAGTGAGTGGTACCCTGAGTGAGCCCCAGAGCCTGTCTGTCCTTTCACCATGCAAGGACACACAGGAGCACCCACTGGGAGGTGCCAGTTCCAGACACCCCCGCAGCCTCTGTCTCACACCTGCCATTGCCCAAACTCAAAGGGATAAATTCACTGAGTATAAATCCCATCTTCACAGCTGAAACAAACCGAGGCAGAAACTGCCCCGTGAATGAAACACCAAGCCCAGTCCTAGCCAAATCATTGGTGTTGAGGAGCACAGAGATTTACAGATTTTTTTTTCTTGAAATGTGGGTAGAAAGTGGAAAGGTTTCTAAATTAAAACATTTTAAATCTAATTTTAAATAATGTTACCAATAAAGGTGTTTTTTTAAATTCTTAAAAAGGTTTTCAGGGTGGCAGAAACCTGCTCCTGAGCCCTCTGGTAATCAGGAGCCCAGGCCACAGGCTCAATGAGGACTGCACCCCATGAGAATGCCTTCCGGTGGGGGCTCCCAGCCCTCCTGGGACCGGAAGTCTGGACAACCATCTCCCGCCCCGCTGTAGGCAGTAGGAAGCCACTGCTGCTGAGCTACCAGGCACCACCCTGGCTGCTGGGAAACAAAGTGCCATGGGCCCGGGAATCTGTGGAGAGCCATGTGCTGTCCTGGGCTGGCCTTCTCAAGACAGCGGGGCTTACAGCATGTGGATCCTACCAGAACCAAGAGGCTGGGTGTTGTCCACACTGACCTGCTGTGCTCAGAGGCTGCTATCAACAGGCAGCCCCAGTGAGCCCCTGGGAACCATCGCCAGGCTCCACGATGGCACTGTCCACACAGCCTTTGCAGAGATTGCTTTTGAGGACTCTCCCAGGGTAAGAAACAAGGAGTGAGAAAAGCCTGGAGCCGGGTCCTAGCACCCTTGCCATCGAGGACTGGGCCTCAAGGAGCTGTCTGTTTTCCTGGAGGAAGGCTTTATGTTTCCATCTGTCTATGCACACAGAAGAGAAAACAACCCCTGACCACCTCCACAGATGACTAACACCGTGATCCTCGTGCTCCATCTGCTCACAGGTACAGTAAGCCCCATACAAAGCTGGGACCGAATGTGGTGGCACAGTGCCCTGCAGCTCTTCCTGCCCCACGGGGGAACACACAGCCAGAGCACACACGCTGACCCAGCACTCCACAGGCTGAGGCGGGAGGCCTGCTTCTGAGTTCAAGTCCAGCCTGGACTACGGAGCTAAACTCTGTCTGCATAAATGGAGGAGATAGCTCAGCAATGTAAGTACCTGCCTGGCAAGCACAAGGTTCTGAGTTCAATCCCTGGTACTGCAAAAAAAAAAAAAAAAAAAAAAAAAAAAAAGAAGAATCACTGAATAAATGGAAGTGTGGTATGGCAGTGGCACTTTGCTACGTGTGGCTAAGGTGGAAAAGCAGAATCGTGATGTGGGTTAGCAGGCAAGCAGGCCTCTCATGAAGAAGGCAGCTACATACATTTTATTTTTCTGGAAAAGAGACTCACTCACTGGAGTCATTTCAAAATCTTTGAATGGAGACTACGAAAGCAATTTCTGCCCCTCTCCTGAGGACTGCAGCCCTTCAGGCTCTAGCTGTGCACAGACGGGTGCTTCAGGCAATCATTTGTGGTGTGCGGCCATCACATGTCTCTGCACACTTCCCCAGTGAGAGAGCAGGAAGGGAGGAGGTGGCCTGCGGAAGGGGGTTAAAGAAACAAGAGAGAGAAATGGAAGAAACCAGCAGGGGTTTTAAATGATACCTTAACTTTAAAAACTACTGGCTATGTCAGAGATATTTTAAGAAGCTGAGAAAAAAAGGGAGAAAGTTTCAGCCTATAACACTCAGTTCAGCTGACTGACAACTGGCTTCTACTTCTGAGGTGCAAAGCTCCCCACATATTACAAGTTGAAGGGGAGTCTGGAGAGGAGTCAGGGCATGCGACGTTCTTAGAACAGGGGCCCAAAGGCACCCCTCTGCTCTCAGTGACCAGGTCACAGAGGTCCCCCTCCCCGTCACTGGATGCCATCCCTTCTTAGACTCCACCTGCTACCAGGGCAAGGATGGCCCGGGAAAGTAGCTCCGGTGCAGCAGATTACAGAAACCCACCAGCGCTCTGTGACTGCCTGCCAGCATCTCTGAGCATCAAGTGCACAGCAAGTGCGAGAAAGTCCTGGAAAGTCCATGGAGGCCCGAGTAAGAGGTTCCCATGGGGGAGGCAGCATGACAGAGCACACTTGCTTGGAGTCTGGGCCCTTGGAGTTCTGGAGTGAGTGGCTCTCATTTAGGTGAACTCTGGATTTAAACCAAGAGGGCTGCATGCACAAGCAGGAGCCATGGCCTCTTCTGCTGTCCTCTGCTGTGTCCACCTGGCCTGAGAATCTTCAAGTGCTACAGCATAAGACCAGGGAAGGGCCTCACATGCTGTCTGCTCCTGCTGCCAGGAGATAGAAGTCCTGGCCACAACATGAGCCAGGAGACTCAGAAAAGCTGAAGTAGCAACCGAGTGACCAGCAGGCACCACCACTGTGAGAAAAGGCTCATTCTGGGCGCACAGGCTAATCTGAGACTAGAATAAAAGGTGGCTGTAACTGGCAAAAGCCCTATGAATTTAATGTTAAAACTCTCACCATGCCGAGGAGGCTGTCGGGCCTTGCTTATCCTGTCACCCACGTCCAACACGGGGCTGGCACTGGCCGTGCTCATCATTCTGTCATCTTAGGTCTGGCCCTCAGTCCTCAGGGAGGCCCACAGCCACTGTGGCGTGTGGCGTGCTGTCAGTCGGGGCCTGGAGATTGCAGTGTCCACCAGTGCCGCTGAACACATGGCATGCCACAGCAGGCTGTCTGTGTCGCTAAAAGCTCTCAAGGTTCACTGCCGCTGGGCTGCAGGTATGGATGCCCTGCGCCAAGCCTGGTGGTAGTGAGGTGGCACCGTCAGGCTGGCTCGCAGCGGCTGGGTGCTTAGGGGCTGAGGGCATCGGCAACTGCGTCTCAGTGGCACACCCGGAGCGAAGAGCGCATGACTCCCTTTGCTGCCTGGACAGCAAGGCCACGAGGCACTGCTCCATGGAGAAGCGGAGCCCCTCAGACCTGGGGCTGGCTTCACATCTGCAGCTCCTGCCATCTTAGTCAGCAGGTAGCTAACTGTATAATCAAATGCCCATAACTGCCACAGGACAAGAGTAGAGAGCAACGGATGTGGATTAGAGAAAAGATGGACTAGAAGAAAACAGTTAACTACTAACTGAGACAGGACGTGCTGCGAAAGAGCACCCTGGTGAGAGAAGCTGAGCGGACGGGAAGCCAGCAGGACTTAGGCGGCACGCAGCGTGCCCTGGGATGGGCCAGGCTGCTGGCATCTGCCTGAGCGGACAGCACGCCCTGGCACGCTCACCTGGGCAGACACCAGGCCAGCTGGGCAAGGCTGGCCAAGACATCACCATATCTGTGCTGGACATTTCAGGCTTGTTTTACATACCCTGGAGTTATCTATGTGGCACATGGACTGAATCGCAGGTAGATTCCACAGGGTCTCCCCTCCTGCCGAGGTGAACACAACTCTGGAATATCGTTCACCTGGAGATAACAAAAGGACAAAGAGAAGAGTTCCCAGTTATTCATTCCCCCTAAGACTCAGATCTCAAAAGCAATTCCAAGTGGGAAATACACAATGAGTCAGCAGCAGGGGAGTCTTTCCTCTCATAAATCCCGGAGATGCTGTGCACAGGTGCAGCTCTACGGGCCACCCCAGCACAAGCCTCTGCGCCACAGCGTGTCACAGGCCCATCTTCAACAGGACGTTAGAGAGGAGGAAAGACGCATAACAAGCTTCAGCAGGAAATTAACTGAGTGCCTCCCTCTTCATTTCACAGCACATCCCCCTAATGTTGTATCAAACCAGACTGACACGCTCAGGCCATGATGGCGAACCTTTCAGAGCTTCCAATGGCACAAACAGCCTGCTGTGACACGTATGTCATGGGTTCAAACCAGCACACCAGGGCATCCCAAGGACAGATGGTGCAGATGCTCTCCCTGGCAGCAGGAGGGAAGCTGGCAGGTGATGGATGTGGAAGCAGTACAGTCCAAGTCTGGCCAAGCAGAGAATGCTGGCGGGAGCCGGACTGCAGGTGCATCGTGTGCTCTGAGCGCATCTGCCGGAGCACAAGAGAACCTGAAAACCAACACTGAAACCCAGACTGACACACCTGGGTGAGTGGGGCATGGGAGGGGTGTGGGTCTGCACTCCAGCCAGCTGCAGCCAGGCTGTTATTAGAGACAGCTGAGGTAGCAAGAAGCCTCTAGGCATTTATTTAGAAAGGGCTGGGCTCCTCAGAAAGACAATGAAAAGATAAAAGCTCATCACCAGCGGGGCTGCAGGCACATCTGTGGGGGGCCAGACCTCCAAAGACAAAACCACCAGGCCGCGGGGTGCTAAGACCTGGTCTACTAGGTGTCTGCCGGCTCTGTGCGAGCTGCATGCTGCCCCCAGCATCTCCTGAGCAGCCGCGCTCACACTCATCTGTGGATCTGGGTTGCAGCCCACCTTGTGCCCACCGCACTGCGCTCTGTGTAGCTCCTCTGAGTAGAGTTCTCAGCAACGCAGTCGGGGCCCTCCTGCCTCTCAGTGGTGCCTCTCCCCCCAAAAGGGCTGCCTACTCTTTTTTTTTTTTTTTTTTTTTTTTTTTTTTTTTTTTTTTTTTTTTTTTTTTTTTTTTTTTTTTTTTTTTTTTTTTTTTT
>PVKA01022076.1:0-37671 GCA_004027165.1 Ctenomys sociabilis
AAAAAATAAAAATAAAAACTAAAGCATGTGTATAATTAAAAAAAAAAAAAAAGCACAACCTAAATTTAGTTAAGAAGAAACATCAGATAAACCCAAACTAACTATAAGGAAATCCTACAAAATAACCGCCCCATATAAGTTTCAAGATCTTGAAAGACAGTGAAAGACTGGACAAGACACCAGACTAAAGGAGACTATAACATGCCCATCAATTCCAACATGCACAAGGACAGCAGTGGACTGACAGGCCAAATCTGCATAGACTATAGGTTTGATGATAGTTTGTTATCAGCGAGAACTATCTGTTTTTAGCAATTTCTGAAATAACTATGTAAAATGGGAAATAGAGATATTCAGAAATTCTCTGTACTGCTCTTACATTTATAAATCTGGTGGTTTTTGTTTTTAATCTTTTACTTATTTGGTACCGGAGTCTTCCTACGCAGCTAGGACTCACAGTGAACCTCCTGTTCAGCTTCCCCAGCACTGGGATTACAGGTGTGTGCCAACGCACTCAGTTTCAGTGGCCATATCAGCACAGGCCATCACAGCATATGGCACCAAAGATTGAACCCAGGTCCTTGAGCTCGCCAGGCAGGCACTGAAGACTACTGAGCTATTTCCATGACCCCAAAAGACTGGTATTTTTCTTTTATATAAATTTATTTATTTTTAAGACTGGTATTTTTAAATGAACAGTTTTTTAGATGTGCAATGAAAAATGATAATCAAAATGTATACTTTCTCAAATACTAATAAAAAAAGGAAAAATTACTAAGAGGGGAAGATAAACTGAACTACTAAGATTCAGCCTCTTTTAGTACACCTAGTTTATTTTTATGCCTGCTCTCTTACAAATTCTAAAATTTTATGACCTCATTAAAATGTAAGAGCTTAACCCTAATTAATGTAAACATGAACCATTATATCAGCTAAGACAAATGGTATCAACAAGAATAAAAAATGGCATAGGGAACTAGGGAGAGGGAGGGCAGTTAAAACAAAGAAATATGCCATGATATGAATGACTGTAAACTATATGATCAACAACATGTACAGATAAAATCAAAATAGAGTAAAACATAAGTGTTTTCTATGGAAGTGCTTTCATACATCTGTAAGATCCCTTACCAGTAAAAGAACTGGCTGGAGGCCAATGGCCTGAGTTAGAATTCAACTGCTTATTCTCTCTAGATGAGCAACATTAAGCAAGTTATTTAAAACCCTGAGCCTTACTTTAATCTGTAAAATTAATTTTACAGTAACATCAAGTAAACTGATAATATGTAAATTTCTCGTGACACTACGATATAAGAAGAAAAAGCTGGGTTTTGTCTATTACATGTTTTCTACACTGCAAAGTCTTCTCACACAACCAGGTACTATTTGCATATTACTATCCTTAAAGCAAAACCTAACAGAGACCTTAGTGCTTTTCAGTAGTGTAGGTACTAAAAATAATTTAATTAATTTCAACAAAATCCTTTCATAAGAAATTGTTATTTCCAGCCAGGCATGGTGGCACATGCCTGAAATTACAGCACTTGGGAGGCTGATGCAGGAAGATCATTGGAAGCACGAGGCCAGCCTGGTCTACAAAGTGAACTCAAGGCCAACCTGAGCTACACAGTAAGATCCTGTGTTAAAAAGACTAAGGAAATAAATAAATCATTCACACACACACACACACACACACACACACAGAGAGAGAGAGAGAGAGAGAGAGAGAGAGAGAGAGAGAGAGAGAGAGATTCTGATTTCCAAAGTAAAGTTGTACATAGATAAAGAATAAAACATTAAAAAAAAAAAGAGTTTGGCCCCTGGAGCAGACAGCAAAATCTCAGGCTGGAATAGTTTTAGGTATTTTAGAATGCAGATACTAAAGACAGAGTATAGTAATGAAAAAACAAGAAACAGCACCCTAAGCAGCTAGGCTGAGCAGGAGATAAAGAATTCAGTAGCTAAAATGTTCAATAAAGCCAAATAAAAGCTTCAAGAGACAAGAGTCAAACCTGACCAGAGAAAGGGAAGAGAAAAGTAAAACTGTTGGCAGAAATGGACTAAGAATAAACACCACTTCCTCCAGAAGGCTGGAAGAGTAGGACCACCATATGCCAGAAAAAGAGGCTAGTTGTCAGGGACAGAACATCCAAAGTACTACCATACTGGCTGGGGTCAGGCAGAATACAAATGTAAGTCAAATTACATCTTGTTCTTAAAGGAAGGACAGGGCAACTAAATATGAATGAGAAAAAAGAAGTTGGGATCATGAAAGGAGGTCAGAAGAATGCAAAGGCGAGTTACATGAGAAATGCTAGCAGATCCAAAGCAGCTGACATCAAGCTATAATCTGAAAGCAAGAGGAAGTAAGACAGAGTGTGCACAACCTGCAATCCCAGCACAATGGGAAACTGAAGCCGAAAGATGTAGGTTCAAATCTAGCCTGGGCAACTCACCAATTTATTGAGACCCTGTCTCAGAGAAACAAGAATAAATAAAGGGGAGGTGATGGCTCAATGTAAAGGCATTACGTTCAATGTTCTCACAAAAGTAAGACAGAGACATGTAATTCTGTTGTCTTCTCTTGGCAAAGTTCTGAGTAACTGTAACAATTTGAATACATGAATGAAAGAACACAAAGGTGCTCAGTATTAGACGAATCATCAAAATAAAGAAAAAACAGTATAAAGATAAAGCATTTCGATTATTTAGTAAATATATACCATTTTCAGGAATTGGTTCCATGTCCCATGGGCTAAGTTTTTCAATTTCAGTGTTGTCCCACCTGTTTACAAAAATAGTAACAAAACTCTTGGTTAGCCCTTCATGAAAACAAATTGCACATAAAAGACATCTCTTATGAAAGCAAACATGTAATGAAATGGTATTAGCACTAAACATCTTGAAAGGATACTTTTCTCTTTGACATATAAAACTGTATGTCATGTTTATGAAGAAAATATGAAGTCCTGGGTGCCCTGTGCCCAAAGTAAAAGGTTTTACAGAGTGATTATTTTGGAGGGCAGGGGGCTACTGGGATTCCAACTCAGGACCTAACACTTGCCAGGCAAGTGCTATGCCACTTAGTTATATCTATGGCCCTTTTCTGTCCTGAGACAGGGTTTCACTATGCAGTATACACTGGCCTTGAACTCACTTTGTAGCCCAGGTTGGCCTCAAACTTGCAGTGATCGTCCTGCCTCCACCTCCTGAGTGTTAGGATTACAGGCATGCAACACTATGCTTAGCTACAAGTGAATTTTATTTGACAATCAAAGCTTTTTACCCTGTAGCCAATGAAAAGCAAAGGTTTTCTTGAAAATTATGATGTAGTATCTACTCCTGAAAGATGACCGTAACAATATCAAAGACATATTGGGAGGCTATACAAATAGACCCAAGGAAGCAAGTTGAACCAAGAGGTCAATCAGTAAAAATAGGAAACTAGACATTCCAGAGATCAGCCTGACATGACTCAATGACAGAAAATGTATATTTAACCTGAAATGTTTAACAGGTCACTCAGATACCTATCACATAAAACTAAGCATAAATGATTAGTTTTCATTTGTATACAAACCTAACAATGTAACACTGGAAATGACTATCAGGATACTGTGGTTGATAGGGCTCTTGACTTAACACTGTTCCAAACCACCATGCATCATCAATAATAGATCGGAATCTGTCACCTATAAGATAAACGATCAATTCTAAAGGATCCATTTGCTAATATTAACACTTTTCAGCTATGAAATACCATATAATAAAAGAAATCCAAGTACAGTATATTTTAATTTTGAAATGAGCCACTCTTCCACATACTCCAGCAAGTTTCAGTGCTAAAGTACATGTAATACTATTATACTCATCAATATATTGAACAGCCATGCAATATGCTAAAATATAGCAAAATGGTTTACAAAGAGGTCTGATTGTTTAGTGGAATTAAAAATTCACTCCAAAATGTTTTACAATGAATTCTTATGGAACATATAGAATTTCCTAAATTAAGCAAAAATATAACAGTAATGATGATTTGACTATGGTTAAAGTTACTATATAAGTAATGCCACATAAAATAATGCTCTAATTCTTTTTTCTTTATGTTTGAATTCTTAAAAACCATCCAATAAAAATTAAATCTAAAGGCACTCTCAAAAAGACTTAAATATTTATTAGTACTTAAAATGGATTTAAAGTGTATTCACTTATTCTACTGCCTTGGCATAATATAAAAATAGGAAAATAGGTATTAGGAGGGTTCCTACGCAAACCAATAAAAATGAAGAAATAAAAATTTAACTGACAAGTAGTTTTAAGACATACAAATTTCTAAATGTATTTTCCAAATGTGCCTAACTTTAGGTACTAAAATAAATTGCATTTCCTTTGTATTTTACACACATCACAAAAGAAAAACTGCTTTTTAAAAGTAACATGAGGTAAAATAAATAATAAAAGTAACATGAGGTCATCTATAAATTTTTTGACCATGTAAAAGTTTTTATTTCTACTTTTTCATTTTTATTAACACACATTTGCAGTGCAGAAAAAGACACTTATTCTAACCGTACCTTTTCTTTCCCATCCACTATGTTTTCAAAACAGCAAAGAAAGTCACCCAGTTATAGCCTACCCTGAAAATCTGTAACATTTTTCAAATACTGTACGCTCATTTTGATCTTTTCAGAGTATTTAAAAAATACACATTGGAAATAAAAACAAAGAACTTCTTCTAGCCATCAGATTCCCAGTAAGAAAGATTTTATGGTAGAACAAAAGCAAATTTTTAGTATAAAAAATGTGGCATACTTATTTCTCAGCTAGAAAAACAAATCAGAAACCACTAAATTACAAACAACAGTTAGAAACTCATCTCTAGGGTTTAGTTATAAGGAATTAAGATTTAAATTACTTTATGTTTCAATCTATTGGTAAAAATGGCAGCCCCAATACCTCATCTGAAAAATCACAATAGTGGGGAAGCTTTAAAAATCTTTGACACTTGACAGTTCTCACACCATTCTGCAGACTTCTAGTTTTTGTTTATTCAGTGCCCAGATGATGTTCTTCAGAAAAATTTCCTCTATTTCTAATCTCAATCCTGATCAATAAACACATTACTATTAAGAATAGTCTATTTTAGAGGGCCAACCAGATAGCTCAGTTAAACTAAAGGGCCTGCTTAGGCAGATGCAAGGACTGGGTTCAATACCCAGTGTGCAGTGCCTATACTGCCCCCAGGGCGCACTGAGAGGGCAACTGAGACTGAGCATGGTTGCATACTCTGTGATCCCAGTGGTTGGGAGGCTGAAAACAGGAAGATCACTACGAGTCCTATCTGTATAATAAGACCCTGTACTAAATACATTATTTAAAAAGTCTATTTTATACTTTTGTTTTTTTTTTTTTGGACAGGGTCTTGCTATGCAGTTCAGGCTAGCCTTAAACACATGGCAATCCTCCTGCCTCAGCCTCTCAAGTGATCAGATTACAGGCATGTCCTACCATGCCCAGCTAAGAATAGTCTATTTTAAGGATCAGCCTATCTATAATTCACCTACTTGCAGCCTGTACAGAAATGAACCAAACAGTATAAAGATTAATGAAATCCTAATAACATTTATAAATGTGTACACCAGGTGACGAAGCCTGGGCAAAACTTAACAGTGGTACCTTGGTTCAGAAACTAAACTCTTTCCGCAATTCTGTTCCCAGAACTGTTGGCACAATTTGGTAGCAGTGATTTCTGTGACAAGAACTGAAAAGACTAAGTTTGTCAACCAAGGCACCACAATATTTTTTTCTTTTTTTTTTTTTTGATACCAGGACGTCACACTTGCCACTGAGCTACATCCCCAGCTCTAACACCACCTTATTTCAGGAAATAAGCTCTCCTAGATAAGATCACCCCTACATATAAGCTCCTTGGTAATACTCCACAATGGACAGTGACATACACACACACCTGGAGACAAGGACTAGAGCGGCTAATTCTGCTGCACACATTAGTCTGTATTAGTTATCAACCATACCCTACATCAGGGCCACTCCAATATCATCACAGAAATCATGAAACCATTTACAAGTCATTTGGCATCTGTGCTGACATCAATTCTTTTCCGAACAACCCACAAATCACAAGGTTATAAAACAAATGTATACAAACGTTTTACTTCCCAAAGGATTAGTTTCCAAATCACTCCACTCAATTTTAGGTTGTTTTATTTTTTTTTTTTTTTTTTTTTTTTTTTAGGTTGTTTTATCAAAGATAAAATTCTTTACTACACCACAACATTTTCAGTGTGAAACAAATTGTTTTTCAACTTTCTGATCATTTTAGATCCTAGGACAATAGTGTAAGTTATACCACTGTTACATTAATAATTAAATATAATGTCACAGTGGGGACTCTAAAAGGATAAAATACGTCTACTTTCATCTACTTTGGTAGGTAAAAATAATCTTTTTCAGATGACATAAAGCACTAAGGAGGGAAGAATAACTGCTTGGTTAAAAAGTATATATAGAACCAATTTCAATTAGTAATGAGCCATAAGCAAAATGTATCTACATGTCACTTATGTTTCCTTCAAGAGTTTACATGTTTATAACACCATAATTAAAAGGGCTACAACCAAAAACAGAGCTCAATAAAGTGAAAGACTAATTTTTACAGGCTACATTTAAAATTCAGTAAGACTTACAAGACTGCCAATTTCTCTGTCTTGCTTCATCATAAAACTGACGCAATACAAGAAAGTCAATAACATCTGGCATATCATGGTATCTAAGCAGAAACAAAAAATTATTACACTGCCCACAGAACAGACAAGAAATACTTAATTTTAAATTTTTAACTGGCCATATTTCAAAAAAATAAGCATTTTTTATTTAACCAAATATACCTTAAATATCACTTCAATATGTAAAGATGTATTTTTTATTCTTTTTTCTTCATTCCAAGCCTTTAAGATGGGAGTGTGTACATTAACTCACTCGGTTCAAATAAGCCACATTCCAAGTACTCAGCAGCCTTACATGACTAGTGGCTACCATACAGGATAACTACTGAGGTAGCACAACATACTATTTTATTACCAAATTCTATCTAGAATAACGGCAGAAACAATTTCCCTGACCAGGTAGAACTCTCTGCCCAGGAAAGTGGTATGAAAAACCATCCAGACTTGACTGTTCCTACCTTACTACTACCTGATAGGTCTATACTCCCATTAGAGTTTCACCCATCAAAAGTGCGACTCACTTCTTAAGCTATCCACAAACTACACTGCATGGTATCCTGCAGCTCAAGAGGAAGTGAATGCTAATCAGCAAGATGGAAAACTCTGAATAATTACACTAAAAAATACATACCTAATAGAGAAAGATTTATCCATTAGTCTTCCAGTCGCAGGATCTATAAATGCTAGTTTAAGACAACAGAGTGTTGGGGGCCCAACTTCATATCGTATTCCAACTATTTTGACCAATTCTTGATCCTTAAACAGATAAAATTTCCTCAAAATTGTAATTCTCCACTTATTGCCTAATTAAAGTAAACATAATTTAGGCTTCCAAATCAACACATTTAGTTTGTCACTAATTACATCACTTTGCTAATCTTCATAATGACAAGATACTTTCTACAATTTCTAATACAATATACTCACTGTAAAAGTCAGTATACTTACTTTAGAAAATACATCATACAACATAAGAATGTAAATTACAATATAAAATGTAAGTTATCAACCAGCTCAATATTTAAACACAACCTCGATCAACAATCTGAAATATGTCCTTGTTTTTTCTCTTTACATACATTTTCATATAATTTTACATTTGTAATCAAAATGTATACACATTTTGCTTATTTGTAAATATTCCTCAAGAAGTTAGTATTAAATTTCTCCTTAATGCAGTCTGTTGAGAATCTACCACATCCTGGGACCCATTTAGGGCTGAAGGTTAGGCAGTGAAGAGGCAATCACTGCCTGGGAAGAGCAGCCATCCATGGCTTTGCCATAACCTACCCTCCCCATTGTCTGTTTCCTTGACAGTAGGGATACAATCAATCACTATACACTTACTCATTAAACAAAGACTCTCTGTGATTATCCAAGAAAGCAATTTTGTGTACAAAAGCTACCAAAAAGAAAATCCTGAGTATGATTTTAAACACAGGTGAAAGATCTTTACAAGGAAAAACAAAAAAAAAAAAATTGTAATTATTCCATATATATAGATTGAAGGAGTCAATATTGCTAAGATGTCCACAACCTCAAAGTGTTCCAAAGACTGAACACAATCCCTATCAAAGTACTACTGACATTCTTCACAAAACAATAAAAAAAAGTCTTAAAACTCATATGGAACCACAATAAAACTCAAGAGCCAAAGCAATCTTTAGGGGAAAAAAAAAAGTAGGTGCCCGGATTTTGGGATATACAACTAAACTACAGAAATCAAAATAGCATGGTTCTCGCACATAAACAGATGTACTGCCCAACGGAACAGTTTAGAGAAATTTGAAATAAATCCTACACATATTGTCTCAGTTACTTTTCTCTTATTGCTGGGACAAAATATCTGACACTCAGAATTAAGGAAAGAAAGGTTTATTTAGCTCACAGTTTGTGGAGGTTTCAGTCCTTACTCAGCTGGCTCCAAGGCACAGTGGCACAGGGAAAAGGGCAGCAGTTCATGGCAGAAAATAGCAAAAAGGGAGAAGCAGTGGCAGAGAGAGTGGCAAGCCTTTCTCCCTTCCTCAAATTACAATCAGGCTAGGGAGGGTATAGCACTCAAACCCATAATCCCAGAGCACTCATACCCATAATCCTACACTGGATCATGAATTAATCACAAACTCTAGAAGCCTGCTACCCCAATGATTGCATGAGGCATTGGGGGAACACTTAGACACAAACCTTAACACATGTATAACTATCTGAGCTTTAATAAAAGTACTAGAACACACACTAGAGAAAGAGTACTCTGAACGCTGGAAAAATTAGATATCCACATTCCAAAGAATGAAACAAACCAAATGTGGCAGTGCACACCTATAATCCCAGCACTTGGAAGGCTGAGGCCAAACTGCCATGAGTTTGAGGCCAGCCTACGCTACATAGTGAATTCAATGTTAACTTGAATTACGGAGAAAGATCCTATCTCAAAAATCAACAACAGCCAGGGAGATGGCTCAGTAGAATAAGTGCCAGCCTGGAAAGCACAGAGTCCTGAGTTCAATACCCAGTATAGCAAAAAAATAATCACAATAAAAGCAAAAACTAAAAATAAATTTAAAAAAACAAAAAAAATTGAAGTTTTTGAAAATGAAAAGATCTTTATCTCTTAAAATACAGAATTATCAATTCAAGACAAATTAAAGAATTAAATGAAAAACCTTATGGAAATACATTAAAAAAAACATAAAGATAATGCTTTAGGACATAAGAAAATAAAGAGTTTTTGAACATGACTCCCAAAAGCAGATGAAACAACAAAAGACCACAATTAAAAGACACTAACGCGCTGGGTAAATGGCTCAGTGGAATAAGTGCTTCCCTGGCAAGTACAAGGGCCTGAGTTCAATCCCCAGTTCCACAAAAAGTAAAAAATAAAAAAAAAAAAAACCATTAAAACATTTGGGGGTGGGGGACTGGTGAGATAGCTCAAAAGACTAATTGCCTGCTTAAGCAAGTGCAGGGACCAGGGTTCAATCCCCAGCACCACATGCCACCCCAGCCCTACATGCCACCCCAGCCCTACCCCAGCCCCCCATGGAGATCAGGCATGGTGGCACATGCCCGTAATCACAGTTCTGGGGAGGCTGAAAACAGGATCACTATAAGTCCAAGCTGTGTAGTGAGATCCTGTACCAAATACAATAAATAAAACATTTTTGCACGTCAAAGAAAACAACAGAGCCTACACAATGAGACAAAAGAATGGCAAAGTATACATCAAACCAGAAGCTAGTACCCAACACACACAAGGAACTCAATCAATCCAACAGCAATAAAACAATCCAATTTGGAAAACAGGCAACAGAACAGACATTTCTCAAAAGACAAAAGGCCAAGAGGTGCATAGGAAAATGGTTAGCATCATTGTCAAAGAAATGCAAACCCAAACCATGATGAGATGTTGCCTCATTCCAATAAAAAGGTCTATTATCAAAAACACAAAGAAGATGGCTGGGGAAGATAGCTCAGCGGCTTAAGTGCCAGCCTAGCAAACACAAGGTCCTGAGTTCAAATCTATGGTACAAAAAAAAAAGAGAGAAGATAAATACTGACATGAATGCAAAGAAAAGGAAATTTTTACATTTTTACACTTACGAGAATGTAAATTAATGCAGCCATTACGGAAACAAAAGAACAGATTCCACCAAAATTAAATATGAGACTATTATACAATCCAATATTGGAATCAAGGTGAAATAATAATTGCACGATTATTGTGCCAATATTTTCAGTGGCTTAGAAAATGAAAAAATGTATCAACTAATGGATGAAGAAAATGTGTTCCAAACACAGTGAAGCTGGATCCCAGCATTCAGAAAGCTGAGGCAGAAGAATGTCAAGTTCTGGGCCAGCCTGGGTTACAAACTGAGTTCAAGGCTAAGCTTTGCTGTCTCCCAAAATCATTAAACAAGTGTTTAAAAATTAAAAAGAATAAAATATTGTTATTTGTAACAATATGCACAGAACTGCATGTCATTATGTTAAGTGAAATAATCTAGGTACAGTAATATGTAACATCTCCTTCACATGTGGAATCTGTTAAAAAGTCCATCCCTGAAAAACTCAAGAGTATAACACTATTCAGCAGAGGCCAGGGGAGAGCAAGAGACAGGGACAAGCAAAGAGAGATCAACTAGTACTGTTGAGTCTCAAATAATAATTCAAATCTACTTTCTATTGCAATAACAAACTTTTAAAGCTAGAAGAAATATTTTAAATGCTTTTGCCCTAAAACCACGATACATGTCTGAAGACTTACATTTACCCTAGGTTTAATGTCATACAACATGCACATGTACTAAAACATGTCCTATAAATATGTATTTTATATGTGGATTTTTAAAAACGAGGAAAAAATAATGCATAGGATTATTATTATAACAAAATACTACAACCATTCTCATTCACAGCCATTATATTTATATTTATAAAGTCACCTACAAAATGGAATTAGAATACTAGACCAGGGTACAGTCTAGAATTAGGCTCCTATGATACCCAGGACACCACAGATAGTGAACTGATCAGACATAATTTTCTTATGTGTTCCTACCTAATAGCATACAACATGAAATACACGTTTCTTCATTAACACTGAACTCACATCAAACAGCACTGTGATTTATACCTGAATTAGGTAGGTTGTCTCACACTATGGCCTCCTAAGACCTACCATAGCCTTCCTAGGAACACTAAGAGCTTCAATATTAAGCATGGAGGCCATGATAAATAGCAAAATCAGCAAGGGGAGGAAGGGACAGCAAAATGTATGGGAAACACATAGCACTAAACAGACCTTGAACCAGACACCTGGTTACAGAGTAAGAACTGAAATGAAGGTAGAGGGCTGTCTTGTTTAGCCACAAACAGGAACACACATATCAAGAAATCAAACTTTTTGCCATTCTGCACATGTTCAGGAATGACCTGAAAGCCTCATGAGTACAGATTCTAGAGTTCAAAGTAATTCATAGCAAGTGTGCAATTTGCAAAAAAATTCATGAATGAGGACTACACTTGGTAACTCAGTAGTGAATGAAATATATATAAAGTCAAACTCCAGATGAACCATACTTTCATTGGCTTTTTTTTTTTTTTTTTTTGAGACAGGGTCTCGCTATGCAATTCAGGCCATTCTTGTGCTCACTTCTGAAGCCCCCAGTCTCCAACTCACAGTGATCCTCCTGTCCCAACCTCCTGAGTGCTGGGATTACATGCATGCAACACCATGAGCAATTATGGGGTTGGCATGGTGCTGGGGCCAGAATAGCATGTGGGGCTGGGCACTGAACTCAGGACCTTGTACTTGCCAGGCAAGCACTTATGCTACTGTGCTATCCCCCTAGCCCCTTCAGATAGGCTTTTTAATGGATTTATAAACAAATGAACTACATAAGTGCATTAACTAAGTGATTTTAACTCAGTTAAAGTAGTATCATTAACCTACCCTAAGATCCATTTTTCTCCATGGTTCCTTGTTAGGGTTTAGTTCATAAATGTTATTTCTTCTGACAGCTTCAATATAAGCTTCATGGCCCTGTCGGAAATAAATGACCTACAAAAGGAAAGTATATGTTTAATAAAATAGTTCACATGTAGTATCAATTATGCATTATGTTCTGCCTCCATGTTTTTAGTTTATCACTCTCACCTCATCACCCATTTGAGGAACAAAGGGAGACTTTCGAAGTGTGGTATCCGTTATCCATACTGGAGGATGAAATTCATATAAGTGTTCCACATTTTCAAGCTCTGCTGGAGTCATCCTCTGCAAATTCTGCTAAGGAAAAGAAAACATTGCTTGGTAGAAAACAATAAGGCAATATGTAATATTTGAAAAACATAAGAGAGGATGGCCAGACAGCTCAGCGGACTAAAGAGCCTGCTTAGGCAGAGCTCAGCAGCCAGGTTCGATCCCTGGTGTGCTGTGCAGAGCTGTGCCAGCCCCACCCCCAGGGTACACTAAGAGGGCAATTGAGAGTGAACATGGTGGTGTGTGTCTATAATCCCAGGTCTTGGGAGGCTGAAAATAGAGGAGAATCACTGCAAGTCTGATCTACATAGTGAGACCCCGTAGACCCTATCCTAAATACATTTTTTAAAAAAAGAGAAACCTTAGCATTCAGAATGACTATATTTTGGCATAAGCACCTAATGATCACATTTTAGAATCAGCTCACATTCAGCTGCTGAACACAGACAGCAGTGTGTCAACTGAAGATCAACCTAGAACTTTGCTAGCACCACCTCTAGACCATACGACATTTCACCTCACTTCCCACTTTGGAGGGCTAATTCCCAACTTCAATCTTCTTCCACACACAGCTTATTCCACCAACATTCCACTTTGATTTGGACCACAGGCCAGTAATCACAAAGAATCTCTTCATTTGAGGCTCAAAGCCTTTTAATTCTTTGATATCCTTCCTCTCCCCTTCTCAAAGTGCAAATAAAGTCTACTCCTGAGCATGGCCTAGACCTAAGTGACTCAATCCTAACATACACAAGAAAGCATACACAAGAAAGCAGAAGTGACAATGGCGCCTTGTAAGTATAGGCCCTAGGAGGCAGAACTGAGGTTAAAACCAAAAGCCACATGAGTTTGCCATATCAACTAACCAGAAACTGCTGAGACTAGTCGGGCGTGGTGGCGCATGCCTGTAATCCCAGCACTCGGGAGGCTGAGGCAGGAGGATTGCTGTGAGTTCGAGACCAGCCTGAGCTACAAAATGAGCTTAAGGCCAGCCTGAACTGCATAGTGAGACCCTGTCTCAAAAAGACAAAAAAAAAAAAAAAAACTGCTGAGAAATCAGAGCCACAAGAGGCCAACACCCCTCCCTACCTCCCAAAGAAAGTTTACTTTTACTATTTGATTCCTGCTGACATAATGTGGGTAGTACAGGTCAGTGGCAGAGCATTCACTTACCATGGACATGGGCTTCATCTCCAGCACCACAAGAAAGTACAGAACTGAACAGAGGAAAAAAGGGACAAAGAAGGGGAAGGAAAGGAAACAGGGAGAAGGGAGAAAGCAGAGAGGTGGGATAGGCACTGGAAAGTAACACCTTTATAAAAGTGTAGATATTTTTTGTTTGTTTATTTGAGACAGGGTCGCATTATACAGTCCTGGCAGGCCTTGAACTCACTATAGCCTAGGCTTGCCTTGATTTGCAGCAATCCTCCTCAGTCAGCCTTCCAAGTGCTAGCACCACACCTGGCAATACACATTATTTTTAAAGATGAACTTTTTTCTTACCTCTTTTTTAGGCTTACTTTCTTTCTTTCTCTTCCGTCTTCTTTTTGGAGGAGATAAATTTCCAGGAGATATTTCATCCTCTGAACTACTACAAAATCGGGTAATTCGTCGACGACATGACATTCTCAAGGGAGGCTGCAAATTGATGCCTGCATCAGCCGTCCAATCAGAGTATCGAGATGAGGAATCACTGGAAGAGGACATTTTAAATTGAGTGAAACCAGAATCTAAGGGACTAATAAATAACAAGTTAATTATAGCTTGAGAGGAAAGAGAGAGTAGAGAAGGGAAGGAGAGCGCCTATAAAATTTAACTTTAACAACCTACCTGGCTGCCAAAAAAAGACTGAAATAACTGAAGACCATGTATACCTATCTGCTGATGAAGCAAGTACATGACCAAAGATCCTAACACGAGCAGAGAGAGAGAAAACTTCACTGATGTTAGAAACTATGAGCTAGAGAAATCTGTTCCTAAGGTCACTACAGATGACAGCCAATGTGAGACAGTATCTCTAACTAACAAGCCTCTTACAGAAAACAAAGGGTACAGCTCCAGAAACAAAGGGGTGGGATTCTGGGGTTTTTTTTTTGTTTTTTTTTTTTTTTTGTCTTTTTGACACAGAGTCTCACTAAGCAGTCCAGGCTCACCTTGAGCTCTTGAACTCTCAACAATTCTATTATCTCAGCCTCAGAGCAGGGATTTTTAAATTAACTGCAGTTAGCAACAGAAAACCATGCCAATAAACAGCTATAAAGGGCCAGACAGGATAAGAAATACAACAATGGAGTTAATATTAACCAAACCCTGGAAGATTAAAAAGCAGCACCAAAGAAAAAACCAGAAATAGAGAATAATTAGTCTTTGACCCTCAGTTCATTTCACCAAACATAAAAAAAAAAAAAAAGATGATGAAGGTCTCCACTGGGACCATTCTTTGGCCCAGCCTCAACCACTCACTTTCTATTAAAAACATACATCCAAAAACTTAAAGTCAGGTGTGATAGCCCAAACCTATAATCCCAACACTGCTAAAGCAGCAAGATCATAAATTTGAACCTAGTCTGGACAATTCAGTGAGATCCTGTCTCAAAATAAAAAACAGAGGCTGAGAATTTAATTCTGAGTTAAATTCCCAGTACTAAAAAACAAAAGCCCTATAAGAAAATTTGCTTTATATACAGAATCAAGAAAAACTGAAATAAAAGATAACACAGAGAAAGTACAATAGTGGCTACAAGGCACTAGGGACAGAAGGGAGGAATTCTTATTCATTACTGTATAGTAGTTTCAATTCTTCAATATAAACAGGGCTCTGAAGACTGACTGCAAAACAAAATGAAGAGCCTTAACACCACTGACCTGCACACTTGAAATGACTGAGATAGTACTTTTAGGTTATGTGCTTCTTCACATTAAAAGTTAAAAAAGAAATGATATATGTCCATTCTAAAGCACTGCTCAAATTCCTAATCATAGCAGAGCAAAAGAAGACAGACACAAAGCACAGAGTACATATGACTGCGATTTGGACCAACAAAACCTCAACAAAAATCCATAACCAGAGTAAGAGGGTCGGAATGATTTTTAGATGACAGAATTTTCTAGACATGATTATGGACAGACTGTATAGAAGTAAAAGAGATTCAGTAATACTCAACTTTTTGCCTTGAGCCAGAAGGTGGCATTTACCAAGATGAGAAACAGAGGCTGACATTCTGATCAATTGAAATGTGGAACCCACAAAGAAATGGTGACTCATGCAACAGCTATAAATATTCTAGTGGTCTTACCAGACACTAGATATTCTTTTTAAAATGTAGCACAAGACTAAATTAATAACACTGCCAAGTCAAGCAGTGATAGCCAACTATAAATCCTCAGAGTGCTTCTACAGAAACAGCTATTCACAGAACATAGTGTCTGACTCTCTCTCTCTCTCTCACACACACACACACACACACACCCCACTCTTGTAAGTAGTGGAGATCCAACCCAGGGGACTCTACCACTGTGCTATAACCTTGATCCTTTTGCTTTTTAATTGTGAGACACGGTACATTAAATTGCTCAGGCTGTTCTCAAACTTTCCAACTTGCTGTCTTACCTAGGATTATGAGCACATGCCACCACACCCAGCAAAGAGCTACCTATAACAATCATTTTAGGCAGTGCTGTGACCCGAATTCAGGACCTCATGGATGTAAAGCAAGCACTCTCCCACTGAGTTAATCCCAATCCCTGCTTCTCCCTTTACATATACTAAAAACAATGTGTTCTACACTTGCAAACTCTTGGGCTGAGTGTTATTCAAATGTAGCTCCACTCAAGACTATGCTTAAAATGCCTAAAAGAGGTCTGGGGAGAAGGCTTAGCAGTCTAAGTGCCTGGCAAGCACATTGATCCAAGTTCAATCCCCAGTACCACAGGCCATGCTGGCCACTGAAACAGGGAATTGTGCCACACACCTATAATCCCAGCAATGGGGAGGCTAAGACAGGAGTCCAAGATGCATAGTGAGACCCTGTACCAAATAAATAAACAAATAAATACAAAGATTTAAAAAAATAAAAATAAAAAAAAGAGCAAAACAGAAACAGATACCTTGAGCTTTCACTGTAACTTTCACTTTTTCTATCACTCTTCCATTCATCTTCTTCTGAAGAACAAGAACCTTCACTCTGGTCACAGGAGGTCTCCTAATTTGTAAGAAGGAAAACAAATCTTGATCCCATAAGTTAAATAACCCATAAAGGAAAAAAAAAAAAAAAGCAAAAGGCTAAGCACAGTCATCTTAAAAAAATATCAAATCTAAGAAATAACTATAGTAACTGAAAAACATGAACAGACAAATTTAAAAGGCAAACTTCTTTAGTATATCCATCTTCTTACCCAGGCAAACATCACAGTAGAAATTTAACAGTTGTTACTAGGAAACATAGTGATTTAAAAAATCTGATGCCTTTTATCTCTAGATGATATTAAGAAAAGTCAGCTCTGGCAAGACAGTTCAGCAGACTAAAACGCCTGCTTAGGCAAACTTCAGCAAGCGCAAGGACCATGGTTCAATCCCTAGCACCATGTGCTGCACCAGTCTCTCCGCCAGGGTGGGCTGAGCCCCATAGAAAAGTCAACGTGTGTATTCTCAGGGTTTTGAACTATAGCTATTCTAACATATCTATGGTGGTTTTAGTTTTTAATTCCCTACAAAATAGTGACTATCTTCTCACAAATTCCCTGCAATACTGTATTTACAGCTCTTTTGATGAGGTGTGTATTAGATATTTTTCCCATTTTGAAATGGGATTGGGGGCCAGAGAGATGGCTCAGTGGAATAAGCACTTCAATGGCAAGCATAAGGGCATGAGTTCAATCCCTGGTTCCACCAAAAAGTAAGTAAATAAATAAACACTTGTTGAAATGAGGTTGTTTCCTTTTTGCTATTTCATTATTTTTAATACATCTTTTTACCTAAAAGTCATTAACAAATCCAAAATACCAAGATTTTATGCTTAATTACCATCTAGGAGCTACCCGGTTTGTACTGAATATATTTAATTATTTCCACATCATTTTGAGTTAATTTTTGTGAACGGAGATTCATATTTTTGAAAGGGAAAATCCAATTATGCCAAGGTCATTCACAAGGACTATGCTTTGTCAAGAGTTATATGCGCTCCTTTGCCAAAGTTCACTTAGGTAGATTCATGTTCGTCTGTTTCTACATTTTATATCTTGTTTCACTGATCTATTACCTTGTCTTTCATCAAAATTGCCATTTCAAAAACTGTAGATTTCTATGGATGTGAGGGCGATCTGGCTGTGACATCTGTCACCCCATTGATCGCCAGGGTTGATTCGGCTGATCTGGCTGGCTAGGTGGGTGTCCCCTTCCTCCCTCAACGATCCATGCGCGTCCTTCCCGAAGCTGCGCGCTCGGTCGAAGAGGACGACCACCCCCGATAGAGGAGGACCGTTCCTCGGTCAAGGGTATACAAGTAGCTGCGCTCCCCTGCTAGAACCTCCAAACAAGCTCTCAAAAACTGCAGATTTCTAGTGACTATTAATGACAGATAGTGTTGAGCCCTTTTACCTTATTCTTTGGGGCTATATTAGCCATTCTGGCTCTTTTTCCTCTACACAGTTTAAAAATAACTCTATGGATATCCACAAAAATAATCTGCTGGAATTTAAATCAGGACTTTGCTGAATCTACAGATGATGCTGTAAAGAACTGACATCTTAATGAAGATGTGAGTCAATATGAACTGTAAGTGATGGCCACTAGGAATGAAAATGGGATAGCCACTTTAGAAGACAGTCTGACAGTTTCTTATAAACCTAAACAGAGGGAATCACTTTCTTTGGTAATTGCCCAAAAGAGCTATAAGATTATGTCCATACAAAAGCCAGGACACAGATGTTTACCAACTTTATTCTTAACCTCCATAATAGGGAAGCAGCTTTCATCAAATACCACACTAGGTGGTATTTTTTAACAAAAGGGTATGAGTTTAAAAGCTATTCAACTTTGTTATAAACTATTAGCTAATTCTTGTCATCAGAGAAACAAATTACAAGTCATCATGGGACCATGGCTAAAATTAACCTTGCAGTTATGAATTAATAGTAGGAAATATCACTGAGTTCATTTAATTGTGTATATTTAATATATATGTTTTGATATATACATAGTGAAAGACTATACAATCCAGTAAATTAGCACATACATGTCCCCATATAGTAACCTTTTCACAGTAAAGTTAAATTCTGTTCTCTTAGTAAACTAATGTACAAAATATTAATAACTATAATCATCCTGCCATTGGTTATATTATTAAACTTATTCATCATATGAAATTAAAGATTTGTATCCTTGCACTTCTACCCCATTTCCCTCAAGTATGACAACTGCTTTCCCATTCTGTTCGTCTGTATTCAAGTTTTCGTGCTTTATATTCATGTATTTTATTTTTCAGATTCCACATGTCTTGTTTATTTCAGATAACTTAGTCAGTGTTCATTCATATTGCTGTAAATGGCAGGATCTCATTTTTAAAGATTGAATAGTATTCCATTATGTGTATTAAAAAAAAAAAAAAACAAGCAACCAAGGTGTGTTTTGCAAGGTAAACAGAAAAACTGTTATATCCACACAAAGGAAAAAAGAGGAAAGAAAAGGAAAATAAATACATAAATGCCAGATAACAGGCTCTGTTAGAGATTAGGATAAGCAGATTTGAACCTCCATTCTCAATATGCTAGAATTGAGTGATTCTTTTATGGATAATAAGAGATTGGTTCTTCTCCTTAAGAAAGTACAAAAGAGAAAAGGCTTAAACTCTGTGGTACCAGATCAAAATTGGAGAGATCAATGTGAAGTAATGGTAACAGGCACACAGAACAGGAATGAATGTGTGTGCATCTGGTGTGTTTCAAACTGTACCTTAAACTAAATTGTTTCTCACATCACTGTGGGTGGGACATACTATTAAAGCAGCATGGGCACAGGAAGACTTAGAAAAGTGCCTAAAAAAAGAATCTGTATTCTAACTCTAACCCCATTGCTTAAATACTATCCTAAGAAAGTGAGAGGTTCAGCTGCATGGAGCATTTCACTCCTCAAACATTTCTGGATCAGAAAATACTAATGTTTTGGGGTCAGAGATATAGCTCAGCAGCACTGTACCTGCCTCGCAAATACAACATCCTGAGTTCTACTTCCATTGCAAAAGAAAAAAAAAAATCTGGGATATAGCTCAGCAGCACTGTACCTGCCTGGCAAATGCAACATCCTGAGTTATATTTCCATTGCAAAAGAAAAAGAAATCTAATATTCAATATTAACTACTCTTCCTGAAAATATTGGTTTTCCAAAATGAAGATAACTATTTTATGATTATTAAAAATGAAGCAAACAAGTATCAAAAGACTTCTTAGTAGTGGTAAAAAATACAAATGACGAAAGAAAAGAATAAACTAGATATACTTCATCATCAAACTTTTAGGCTCAAATGATACTACCAAAGAAGTGAAAAGATTACCCATAGAATAGGAGAAAATATTTGTAAGTCATAGATCTGATCAAAGCCTTATATCTAGAACACATACAGAACTTTTGTTACAATAAAAGATGAAAATCCAAATTCAATTTTGGACTACATATTTGAATAGCTATATATATAAGTGTTAATTAAGTACATGAAAGTATGTTCAACATTATTAATCATTAAGAAAATGCAAACTAAAGCTACAAGATGGCACTTAACACTGACTAAGACAGTGATGTGAACCTTTTACAGCATACAATGATTCAACATCCCATTGCACTACGCATTCCATAGGTTGACCACCATTCACTACGTTAACAGTTTGATACTCTCCATGAAAGCATTATGTGCTCAAAGTATCATGGGGATTTTAGGAGTGCCTTGATCATGGATAATACATGTGATACTGGATTATTGCACTGATTGGTTTAGCATAGTTCTAGGTGTGGGTGGGGTGACAGACTAACTGAAGAGCATAGACCCATGATATGGAAGGAGGCAAATAAAAGGCTTGTAGCCTGGATGAAATTAAAAAAAAAAAAAGAAACAATGTGTGCTGCTTCCTGCCTGCCTGCCTGCCATGAACTGCTCTCTTCTCCAAGACCCCTCTCCATGCTGCCCTGCCTTGGATACAGCTGAGCATGGACCGAAATTTATATACACTGTGAGTCAAAATAAAACTTTCCTTTAACTTGTGGGTGTCTGGTGTTTTGTCCACAACAAATACAGGGATGAGGAGAGAAAATGAAAGAATGTTGGTGGAAAAGTAATAAAACAGTATAGCTTCTTTGGAAAGTCTGGCCAATCCTCAAAAAGTGAGTTGTCACGTGAATGAGCAAATCAGATGTTACATATGAATATACAAAAAAAAAAAAAAAACTTGAACATAAATGTTCATGAATAGCATTATTCATAACAGCCAAAGAAATGGGAATACAAGAGGTTATCCCTCAGCTGATAAACAAATGTGTTAAACTTCCATATAATTAAACATCATCAGTCAATAACTAAGAACAACAACTGACAAATGCTACACACAGCCTTTAAAGCATAACACTACATATAAGAAATCAGTCATAGAATCAGACAAGCTGAGTTCATTTATATGAAATACCAGATTAAGCAGATATACAGAAAGTGCATTTGTAGGTGGTAAGGGTTGGGGGAGAGGCTGAAAACGGAGTGACTGCGAAGTAGTAAAGGATTTCTTTATAGGTAATGAAAATGTTTAGAAATCAAAAACTGACAATGATGACAGAATTCTATCATACACTGAAACTATCATACCATATATGTACGTAGTGTATGACTATTTCAACAAAGGTATTAAAAGTAATAGAGATGTGTTGGCCTATATATCAAGGCCCAGTTACTTGGGAGGCTTAGGTAGGGTGATCACTTGAAAGCAGCATCTCAAGGCCAGGCTGTGCAGTACAGGGATCCCGTCTGTATTCCCTCTCCCAACCCAAATCATGAAATTTTAACTTCAGGAGAATACCTATTTTCATATATCTGGGGTAGATTCAAAGAATTAAGACAAATTCACTTAGGATTATTTTCTATATTTTAAAGTTACTCTACTCACCTGTCTTACAGAACACGAAGACTCATTTCCAGATGATAACTCATGATGGTCAACACTCCTCTTACGGTAAGTTGGATATTTACGTCTACATGTCCTCTGCCTAGACTGTGACACCAAAACCACTGACTCCAACTGAAACACAAACATGTGAATGAAATCAACACCCAAATAAGGATAATATCAATAAAATGTGCATCCTATCAAGTTTATTGCTATATACTATTATTGCTGCTTTTTGGAAAACAGAGACAAAGAGTTTCACTGTGCTGCCCTGGTGACCCTGAACTCACAATACACTCCTGACTGAGCCCCCTGTATGCTGGGATTCAAAGTGTGAGCCAGCACACTCAGCTTGGTATTTCCATTTACAGTGTCATTAAAAGACATGAGAAAAGCCACCTTGTATCAGCATTTGTGAAAACCATATTTTACATTAACTGCATTACCACAAGTAGGGTAAAGTAACAGTGACTCAAAAGGGATGTCACTATAAACAATACTGAATCTGAGGCCATGTGTGGTGGAACACACCAGTATTCCCAGCACTTAACAAAGCTGAGAAAGGAGGACTACCCCAAGTTAAAGGCCAGCCTATACTAGAGCCTATGCTAGTACAGACACAATGAGTTAAAATCTGATCTAGAATACATAGCTAGACTGTCTGAAAACAAGATAGTAGCTCACAGAGGGTAAATGAATTTATATACGGTACTGGGGTACAGTATATGATCTAAATGAATGTATGAAGCACTAGCGACATACCATCAGTATTATAACAGTCCTTAAATAATCATTCTCACATTTAAAGTTCTTAGATGAACTGTCTTCCATATTCTGCTAGTATTATTTAAGAACATTTTTATCAAAACAAAATAATCTTTAAAAATCAACCAAAGAAAATTACTGATTTTAATGTTTAAGAGGCATTGCCCTCCTTTCACTTGGGCAGAAAAGCTTCCTAGGTTTCAAATCTTTAACACTTTAACATTTCACAAAAAAAAAAGACTGTGAAGATTAAGAAAAATCAATGTAAGTAGAAACTGGTCCAAAAGAAAAATAAGGTGTTAAAGTGATAAAATTATCAGGCCTCTGTTTTTAAAATAACCATGAATGAAAACAATGAGAACTTTAGCAGAAAACTAAGAACTCTCAATTAAGGACCAAATAAACTCAGAACTAAAAACCAATGAGATAACTCAACAGACTAAGAGCCTGCTTAGAATAGCACAAGGACCAGGGTTTGATCCCCTGCACCACATGTGAAGCTGGCCCTGCACCTGGGCACACTGAGCCAGCCATAACACCGGGTATAGTGACACATGCCTGTAATCCCAGCATTGGGGAACCTGAAACAGGAGGATCACTATGAGTTTGAGCTGTGCAGTGAGACCCTGTACCAAACACATTAAAAAAAACAAATTCAGTAAGTTTAATAGAAGATTGTGCACAGTTAAAAACAATGTACTGGAATACAGGTCACTGGGCCAGGGAGATGGCTCAGTAGAATAAGCATTTGCCTCGCAAGCACAAGGGCCGGAGTTCAATCCCTGGTTCTGCCAAAAAAAAAAAAAAAAAAAAAAAAATCTGCTAATAAGAAAACAAGGAATCAACAGAAGGCATTTTATATATATTTAAGAGGAAAGGTATAAACAAAGCCTAAGATGGAAATGTACAGCACTATTGGCACACTAATCAAAGAAAGCTAGCACAGTTCTACTGTAGAAGATCCTCCCCCTACAGCCAGTATTCTTCAGTTTCTTAGTTGCCCAGCTAACAGTTCTAGTTGCAGTTCCAGTTGCTTCTGTTTTATGCTCACTGTGATGCATAGCTGATCACTCTGATGCATACTGTACAAACTCATGATCAACTGAGAAGCCATTCTGCCTCCATACCTCTGGCCTGCTTATCCCATATAAGCCCTAAACCACCAGAAATCAGGGCCTGGTATTTTGGGAATAATTCTGAGCAGTAACCATTGACATAAATAAATCTGTTTCCAAATTCTGGATGTCATTTTGGTGATTCTGTTTGCCATTACACTGCTGTTACTATAAAATATAGTGACAATTCAAGTAAGAAAACAGAAAACCCTAAATTTATATGCACCAAGTAATATAGTTTCAAACCATATAAAGCAGAAATTTAGAGAACAAATAACCACAGAAAAATGTGCAGATTTTTGTCGCATATAGGTAACAGTGTGGGCATTAATTGCTAAGACTAAACATCAGGGCCTAATAACTTTATTCCTAAAATAAATACACATATATACTCAGAGATACTGAGGGTCCTGCCCTCAGTGTGGTCTGAGCCAACCACAAGAAAAAAAAAAAAGATTAATCGAACAGAAATCTATTTACTACACAACAAGGAAAACAAATTAACTACAGCTTCTTATAACAATACAGCCTCATGAGGCTCAATAATCAAAGCCACACAAATATGAATCCATACGCTGTGATTTAATTTACACCAATGTTTCCCAATCTTTCCAACACACTACAGAAAAGGATGGAGACTTTCCCTAACTGTTCCCATGAGACTTCAATTCACAGACTCGTTTGTAGTGTCTTGAACTATGCTTTAAACATCAGCAAAAATCATCATCTCTTCAGTACAAAGTTGAAAATGACTAAAAAGTAAAGTTGAGGGCAAGACGCTTCACTGTGGATTGAACCAGGACCTTCACACTAAACTATATTCTGTAAGCTTTTCAACTTTTTATTTTGTGACAGGATTTTGTTAAATTGTTCATACTCAGCTTGAACTTGTGAACCTTTTCCCTCAGCCTTAAAGAGTGGTGAGATTACAGGCATGTGCCACCACACCCAGCCAAAAATGACTAAGTTTTTGTAAAAGTTAATTTTAAAAATGTTAAATTTAGCCAGGCATAGTAGCACACACCTGTAATCCCAATACTCAGGAGGCTGAGACTGGAGGATTACCATTAGTTTGAGGCCAGCCTAGGCTATATAGTAAGTTCAAGGTTACCTGCACTACACAGTGAGACCCCATCTTAAAAAAAAAAAGTTACTAAACTTTATTTAAAAACCAAATGCTGAGTAAATTAATGTAATTTACTGGGTGTGGTATTGCACACCTATAATCCCAAAACTCAGGAGGCTGAGGCAGGAAGGTCCCTGTGAGCTTGAGACCAGCCTACAATGCACAGTGAAACCCTATCTCAAAAAGACAAAAATAAATGCAAATAAAATCAGTTTTACAAATTAAATGTAATTTATTTGGCTGCATAAACTGTAATTTATCAAACAAAATATGAAAAAATTTATGAATACACAAGAGTAATGTAGCCAAACATTTCAAAATCATTCAAAACTTTACTTTTCCAACAAAAGTGAAATACTCAAGAACTTAATTTCATAGTCTAGATGTCGTGTACATGTCTGCAATTCTAGCACTCAGGAGGTTAAGGCAGGATTGTCCAGAGCTCAAGGTCACCCTAGCCTACATAGCAAGTTCAAGGACAGACTGAATTACATACCAAGATACTGTTTTCCCCCCCTCCAAAAAAGAAAAAAACCCACCCTTTTTCACTGTACTTTTTTTAAAACTGATTCTGGGCATGTTGAGCATTTTAATGAATCCAATCTTAATGGAGACCATATGGTAGATACAAAAAGCCAAGCAGAGATTAAATAGTAACAAGATTTTAGCCAGCAGGGTGGAGCTTTAGATATCTACAAATCATCTTAACATTCAAGATTTTTTTTAAATGTCTGATTTTAAAACTTTAAAAACAAGGGCCAGGCAAATAACTCAGTGGATTACAGTACCTGCAAGCAGGCACAGAGGCTAGGGGTTTGATCCCTGGGCCTGCCTTGCCAGCCTTGCCAGCCTTGCCCCAGGAGCACTTGCTAAGGCAGGGACTGAGGTTGGGCGTGCTGGCACGCCTGTAATCCCAGCTCTTGAGAGGCTGTAAACAGGTAGATCACTACGAGTCTGATCTAGTAGTGAGACCCTGAACATCCTGTAAACCTTTCCCTAAAATATTAAAAAAAAAATCAGAAACAGACAAAGCTTAATAGCCATTTGGGAAGGCAAAGAAGGGAGCATTAACAGGGCACAGACAAAAAGTGTGCTGGTGTGCTGGCAGAGCTATCATTCTTAGCCTGCCTAGCTAAGAGACAATCATTCCCAGAGTCCTGCTGCACTGTTAGGCACAAAGCAGTCCTTACGTTTTCAATCTGTTCTTTCCTAACAATTACATTATGGTTAAATCCTACTGGTTAAAACACAAACAGAATATCATATACAAGAAACAGTGTACTTCAGCAGAAAGTTACTAATATTTTTATAGATCAAAAAGAAAACTCTTAATTTCCACTTAATTTCTAGTTTATTCATTTCTAAGAAAAAATAATTACCTTTTGTGAGACCTGAAGAGTCTTCCTTTTTCTCCCTATTATATAAAGATTTCTTTCCTCTTCACCTTTTTCTATCCGAAAGTCTTCCAACCTCCTAAAAAAATTAAATATCCAATTATCAGTTACTGAACTGATATAGAGCAGAAGTACATCATTATGATTCTATAAATCTTAAGTTTTATTCATGTGATACAACACAAAGATGATTTTGCTACAACCCATTTCAAAGTAAAGGGATATGCCATCATGAAAATGTATATAATTTTTCTTTTCATATAACAAATACTAAAGGTCCTACTCTGTGATTTTAACATTACTGAAAAGACATGGTTCTATATTTTCATCATTCTAATGAAGCTAAGTTTCATTTATGGCCATGGTCTGTACACCAAAACAACAAATGCACTAAGGATGAACACTACATTCTAGGGAAACCATTTCTTCTCAAGGTAAATCTGCAGCCCACACTTATATTCTCCTACCCATAGGGGACTTGTAAAATAGATTCCATTCTTCATCACAGTTGTTCAGTTCACCACTTTTATATGTATATTAAAGGAGCTCTGTAATGAACTCTTTCCCTTGCAACAAACATTTCTGCACCTACTGTATAATTCCCTTTATCTTGACAAAGAAACTGTACACAATTCATATCAATTAGTAAAGCACAGGAACCCTGGAGAACCTCATGCAGATCATCTTGAACTACATGAAATTCTACTTTCAATGATGTAGCCAGATAGGAAAAGTGATATTTTAAAAGAACAAGTCATATGTCCATATGTTCTTTGTTTTAGAATGAGAATTTCAACCACTATTTGGTGAAGACAAACAACTTGCCTGAACCCTGGGGCCCAAGGAGAATTACTTCTACTGGAAGCAACATTATGTAGTCAGAGCTTTGCACATAGTCAGAGCTTTGCACATAAAGATTCTTTATCATCACACTTATCTTATAGATAAGAGAATTTTTTAAATTCTCTTCATCCTTATCAAATTAAACCCAATAAAAGGTTATACAAAATTAATCCCCACTTTCACTACATAGATGGCTGCCAAGGGTACCATGATTAGTATCTCCTTTATAAAATCCAACATGAAGACGAGAGATGTAGCTCAGTGGTACAGTGCTCACTTAGCAGGTATAAGGGTCTAAGTTCAATACCTAGTACTATACCCTTACAAAAAAAATCCATAATAAGCTTTATTTTAGAATACAATGCAAAGGAATGGACAAATAGCTTAGTGGATCAAAGCACCTGCAAGCAGGTTGATCTAGTAGTGAGATACTGAACACCCTGCACACCCTTCCCTAAACATAGAAAAATACAATGCAAGAATGAGCTATGCTTTTCATTCTAACCCTTCTTTTTGGCTGTCTGCCATTTTAAATGGATTTTGACAGATAACCAAATCCATTTTTCTTTTCATCCTTAAAATCTCAATTTTCATCTAAATTCTTTGCTGCCTCAAATAGAAACTGTAAGCTGGAAATGGTGGCACATGCCTTTAATCCCAGCACTTAGGAGGCAGAGGCAGGAGGATCCGTTTGAGTTTGAGACGAGCCTGGGCTACAAAAATTCAAGGCCATACTAAATTGTACAACAAGACCCTGTCTCAAAAAGACAAAGAAAACAGAAAAGGAAAAAGGAAACTGAATCAGAAAATAAGGAAGAAACTGTGTTACTTAGCTTCCTCATTAATAGGGCCAAATGACAATATTCTGGTAAAAGTTATGAGCAATATATGCCTGCCAGACAGCTGCCCCAAGGAAGTTCTCCTACCTAGAAATGCCTTTTTTGCCTTCTGCTCTTCTTCCTTCTTCTGGCCTAAATTTCAATCTACAATAGATATTGGTGTGACAGGTAGAATTTCACTAGCTATACTGGGCTCAACATGAACTTAAGAATAAGAAGCCAAGCTCTACAATACAGACCAGAAACACAATTGCCTACCTCCCTGGTTAACTGAGGAGCCCTAACTCCAGCCTCAAACTCTCTTTCCAGCCCTCTAATAGGTAAAAGAATAAATGCTAACAGTTTATGGAACAACTCTTTGGGTTCTTCAGATTTTTCACTCCTGATACCCAATTATTTCCCTTGGTTTTGACGAAAGTATCCCAAAACGACTTTTTGAATCTAATGACCATGAAACTGAGAAACTTACATAAGGCTTAATTATAGTATATTAGTGATTTTTAATATTTTTCATCAAAATTCAAGATTTTGCTTTTCATTACATTATTGAGTGCTTATAAAACCTCAAATTAACTATGAAGTATTTAAGTACTATCTGATGTTACTCTTTCAAACACTTCTGGCTAAACACAGAAGGAAACTCAAAATTAACACAGCAAACATGACAGAGTATAAAAACATTTTCCTTAATATTATAAAAATATAATAGCAAACTTATTATGATGGTACATGCCTAGAATCCCAGCACTGGGAGGCTGAGGCCAGGAGGATCATGAGTTCAAGGCCAGCCTGAAACACAGAAAGAGCCTGTCTCCAAAAAAAGTATTTACTGCCTCCTTTTCAATGCCTCAAAAATCCAACTCTCACTAAAAGAAAACAAGGCTGAGCAACACAAGAGTGATCCTACATTTAAGTTAAAAAATTACAAGATGAACTATAACCCCTTTTTTCAAGGGCAACAGCCAAAACATGATGCACACCTGTAATCCCAGCTACTTGGGAGATTGAGATAGGAAGATTTCAAGTAGGAAGCCAACCTAGGCAACTTTCCAAAATCCTATTTCAAAATAAAATTATGGCTGGGGAGACAGCTCAGGAGTCTAAACACCTGCCTGGCAAGCGCAACGACCTGGGTTCAATCCCCAGTACTATATGCCATGCCGGGAGTGCTGTGCTGGCCACTAAAACCATGAAACCAGGCATGGTGGCGCACCACCATGTAATCCCAGCACTGGACAGGCTGACACAGGAGGATCACTATGAGTCTGAGCTTTGTAGGGAGACCCTATATTGAATGAACAAATGAATGAATGAATGGAAATAGAAAAATAAAATTAAAGAACTGGTATATAGCTCAAGGGCAGAGAGCCTCCAGACCAATCCTCAGCACTGTAAAGCATTAACAAAAATAAAAACACTAAAAGGAAAAAGTGTAGATGAAATAAAATTGACTCTGAAAATATTTACAGAAGTAAAAAGGTTAATAATCTTTTTTTAATCAAATTTAAGGTTCCCACCACTGCTAAAAATATATTTATATGATTATGTACACAACTGATGGCATAAAAGATGTGTAAATAACCACATGAATATATTTTCACAGATAAAAACAATATAAATAAATATCCTACAACAAACCTAAATATGCCTAGTGGTACCTCTGGTACAACCACTCTTCGTTTCCAAGCCTGTAGGTCCCGTTCTGTCGCAATCTGACTCCGCGGAGCATTTTGGTGCATCTGGCGGACACCTTCAACTTGTCCACTACGACGCAAACCAATATTTGGAGGGGACTGGATGTCTAAACTTACTCTTCTAAAGCCTAGGAAATAATGATTAAGAAATGATTCCAAACTAATTTGTAATGAGTACATACTTAACAAGCATATATTATTCCTACATACTTTCAAAAATCAAAGAAACGAAAGGACTTACTGAAAACAAACTACAAGAAAAGTCTAGATTTGACTAAGATCAAATAGTAGAATACTGAATATTTCACAGTTAAAACCTTTTTTTGAGGCAGGTGTAGTGGCACATGTTTATAATCTTAGCACTCGAGAGGCAGAGACAGGAGGATCACCCTGAGTTTGAGGTCAATATGAGTTACACAGTTCAAAGCCAGCCTTAACTGCATAGTGGCAATCTAGCTCAAAATAAAATTTAAAAACCTCTATTTCCACTTTTACTAGACTTTCTGAATTAGATAATATACAGTTTTGTATTCCCAGAAACTGTGCCTTCTTCATATTTGTATAGGTTTTTTAGAAAACTAGCATTGAATAGGCACCTCAAATAGAGGTGGTTTTTGACAGTTATAAAAACATTAACTATGAACTGCAGGAGCTAAAGAGCCACAAAACAGCTGCCAATGTAGATATTATAATCTCACACAAATAAACAGCAGCTTGGGACAGAACAGGGCAGGGCAGGCAGGTAAAAAGTGTCATAGGGTGTTTTCAAGTGACTCTCAAAGGCTGACTGAATTAAGAAAAATTAGTCTCAATTCAATTATTCAAGAATTATATAATTCCCAAGGCTGGGGAGATAGCTCAATAGAACAAGTGCTTGCCTGGAAAGCAGAAGAGCCTGATTTCAATCCCCAGTTCTGGGGGGGGGGGGGGGGAAATATATATAATTCCCTATGTTAAAACAAGGTGACAGACAGCCAAAGCTCTGAGCCCAGAGGCCACACTGTCAAGGGCAACCATCCTGGCCTGGAAGCCACAAAAGTCCAAGCACCATGTTCATTTTTTTTAAAAGACAAAGCGAAAAGGCTCCTCTGTGATGCAGTAGAGACACAGAAGACCTCATTTTCCAGTGGATCCTATCAAGTCCTACTCCAGCTACACCAGCTCTCCTTGCCACAGGAGTAAATGTTAACTCTTTCATTCTCTTACGCACCACCTCCAACCCCCAACCACATATCAGTCAGTCTGTTCCACAACACTGTGCTCTACCTACCAATACACATTCATAGGGAAATATCCGAGCAAGAGATATAGCTATGTGGAACAGCAGCCCCTAGGCTCAATATCAAGCGCTAGCAAAAAATTAAAAATTTAAAAAATGCATAGACTGAAGTTGAAGAAACACTTTTTAATAAAAAAGTAAAATTCTAAGTTTAACTGCAGCCAGGTATGGTGGCACATACCTATAATCTCAGCACTAGGGAGGCTGAGGCAGGAGGATAGCAGTGAGATTAAGGCCATCCTGGACTATAAATTGTGAGTTCAAGCCCAGCCTGGAGTACATATTGAGGCCTTGTCTTAAAAATCTAAAAATTTAAAAATCTAAATTTAACTGTCCATGTCACAGTGCTATTTATTCTCCAACAATCTGAACACACAAGGTTTAATCATAGTATTTTTTTAATGTATTTGGGACAGGGTCTCACTATGCAGCTCAGACTCATAATGATCCTCCTATTTTCAGCATCTCTAGCACTGGGATCCACTATATCCAGGCTTGCTGGCAGGGTGGAGCTGGCATGGCATGTGGTGCTGGGGAGCAAACCCCAGTCCCTGACTTGCCTAAGCAGGTGCTTAGTCTACCACCAAAAAGGAAACCACATGAACAGGCATGTAATACCTCCTAGAATATACTGTCAAAGAGCAAAAGCAAGGTACAGAAGAATGTACATATATCTTGCGACTCTTCTGCTAACACATTCAGGACCCAGCACCCACTCACTACTCAGGATACTCCCCTACAATATTTAACTTAAATCTAATCATAAAAAAATGGTCAGACCAATTCATATTAAAGGAAAAAATCCTGTGAAACAGGACTGAACTCTTTCAAATTGTCTGTGCTATGAGGAAACTAAGTGCAATAAGCTTAACTAACCCTGAATTTTTTTAAAAAGCCACAATCAAAGATAACACTGAGGGAAAAAAAAACAGTAAAATAAGAAATATGAGCAAGAAGAAGCTGGGGAGATGGCTCAGTGGAATAAGTGCTTCCCTGGCAAGTGCAAGGGCCTGAGTTCAATCCCTGGTTCCACAAAAAAAAAAAAAAAAAAGAAATATAAGCAAGAGAGCAATATTGTAAAAGCTAAATATGTTAAGTGTAGTCACTGTGCTATGGTTATGTAAGAGAATGGTTACTGTTCTTTGAAGATCCAGAATGATACATTAAGGTAATATCATATGTTTCAACTGACTCTCAAGTGCTGGCTAAATTAAGAAAGATTATTCTCAATTCAATTATTCAAGAACTATATAATTCCCTATGTTAAAACAAGGTAAAGCTGGCCCAGTGAGATAACTCAGTGGATTAAGCACCTGCTTTAACAAGTGCAGGGACCAGGATTCAATACCCAGTCCTGCATGCTGCACTGGCCCTTCCCCCACGGTACACTAAGACAGTGACCAAATCCAGGCATGGTGGTGCACACCTGTAATCCCAGTGCTGGAGAGGCTGAAAACAGGAGGATCACTACAAGTCCAAGCTGTGTAGTGAGATCCTGTACCAAATACATAAATGAAAACAAACAAACAAAAAAAAAAAAAAACCCACAAGAGAAAGCACATGTATAGTCTTCCTTTGAAAGGAAACTTTCTGTTTACCAGCTACTCAAAAGGCTGAAGCAGGGCAATCCCAAATTTAAGGCAAGCCCGGGCAACTTAGTGAGACCTTGTCTCTAACATAAAAGAGGGTTACGGACATAACTTAGTGATAGAACACTTGTCTGGCATGTACAAAGCTCTGTCTCTAATATAAAAGAGGGTTACGGACATAACTTAGTGATAGAACACTTGTCTGGCATGTTCAAAGCTCTGGTTTCTACTCCCAGGAATCAAAATAGACAAAAATCTACTTTGCTATATGGCCCTATTTTTTTTTTTTTTTTTGCCTTTTTGAGACAGGGTCTCACTATGCAGTTCAGGCTGGCCTTAAACTCACTTTGTAGCTCAGGCTGGTCTCGAACTCAACAATCCTCCTGCCTCAGCCTCCCGAGTGCTGGGATTATAGGCATGCACCACCACGCCCAGCTATATGGCCCTATTAAAAATATATATTTTTTATTTTATTTATTTTTATTCATTCATTTATTTTTTTATTTTTTTGGGGGGGAACCATGGATTGAACCTGATCAGGCCCTTGCGCTTGCCAGGAAAGCCATCTCCCCGGTCCCAAAACATATTTTTGTAAATACTTTTTTTAAATAAGCCAAAAAGAGTTTCATCATATTTCCATTCTACTTGAAAATCAAATGCCCATTTGCTACATCATGTTATCAAGTAACAAACCGACCTGAGAATACCTCTTAAGTTGCAAAAATATATTGCTTAAAAGATTTTACAAGGCACATACTTGCCAACTTTATATGCTCTTCAATTCCAACACAGCATGTTAACCATCTCCCATGGGTTTATTACCTCTTCGAGGTGTCTCTTCCCCATTTGCAAGTTCACCAGGACCAGGGTCCTGATCTCCTCCCATTCTCTGATCCTGCTGCTGCTGCAACTGCCTTATCATTCCATCAAGGATGCTGGACTCTGGGCTTCCCTCACCGTTATCGTTGGTTTGGAGGCTTATGACTTGCTCAATTACCTCTCCATCACCTACAAGTTCAATTCATGAATATGCAGTCATAACATATATGAGTAGGAAAAAGCAAGCAAAACTTCATGAGACTCCAATTAAAAATCTGTTAAGAGCTGGGGATGTAGCTCAGGAGTGAAGCATTTATGTGATGTATATAAGAAATAATATAATAAAATACATTAATAATTTCCTGTTTTCAAAAAATACACAAACAATTGAGAAGATAACTTACATATCTGTAACTAAGAAAAATTCAAAACAGACAAAACTCAAAATTTAAAGCACTAACGAACACAAAAATCTCACAGGCACCTCTGGAATCCTTGGAAATAAGAAATGTTGATTACTCCCTTGTTCACCAGGCTCTCCTCCTATCACAGCAATTTTAGGCGGTTTCTGATATGGAGAAAAGCAATAAATAATATTTAATGTCGTCTCTATTATTTTAAGGAAAAGGGGGAGTGATATTTTAGGCTTTCAACAAGTGCCAGCCAGAACTTTCCTTTCACTAAGCATCCTTAGAGAGCATGTGCAGGTTAACGGTAGCTCCACATAACCCTCCACAAAGCTTGACTCACTCTTCCCCTAGTTACCTATTTAACAGAGCTGGTATCCATATGTCTTCGCTCAAGCACAGAATTCATTTTTCAAATAATTCCTTTTCAGAAATATTTATAACAGGTGTAGGATTAGTGTCAATATCAAAAAAGGTTACACAGTTGTGGATTTGAAAATATATTTTAGAAATGTTACTATTTTCATGCACAAATTCCTTATAAAATCTACTACCATAAAGATATATCTGTTTTGAACACAGATTCAATATATACAAGTTCTTACCCACTCTTTCTCCCCTCTTAAATGGAATGTTAACCAAAAGGAATGAAAAGACATGGGCTTGCCATCATACCAAAAGAGCCAGAATTTTTTTTTCTTTCTTTTCTGTATTTAGGACAGGGTCTACAGGGTCTCACTACATAGATGAACTTGTAGCGATCCTCCTGTTTTCAGCCTCCCAAGTCCTGGGATTACAGGAACGTGCCACCACACCCAGTCTCAGCTGCCATCTGAGTGCGCCCTGTGGGACCAGCATGGCACAACACACCAGGGATCAAACCCAGCTGCTATGCTCTGCCTAAGCGGCGCTTTAGTCCACTTGTACACAAATATTCTTGTTTTACTCATAACATCTTCATTTTACTATGGAAGCCAACAAGGAACTTACAAAAGTATAAAATCATATTTCAGATTAACTTTTCATCTTTTTTAGTTATTTGGTACAGGGTCTTTACACAGATTAGACTCCTAGTGATCTTCATGTCTCAGCCTCCCCAATGCAGGGATTAGAGGTGTGTGCCATAATGCCACAGCTGCATGCAGTATTAGGGGTTAAACCCAGATTCTTACACTTGCCAAGGAAGCACTTACACTGCCAAGCTACCTCCCCAGCTCTAGATTAACTCTGTCTTAAAAAAAAATTGTCTTTAATCACTCAAGAAATGAACTGAGAAAGAAGTGATGAAATTCAACCATATTAACAATATTTAATGTAAATGGTCTACACATTCCAATTAAAAGACATCACGTTGGTCATAACTACCAAACACTTGCATAAATTGAAAGACACAGGTGAGACATAAAAGACTGAAATAGATATACTATTCCAACACAATTTTTTTAAAGTGGGATTAGTTACACTAACATGAAACAAAATAATGCTCAAAAATATTGTTTCCAGGGACATGCAGATATTTTATAATGATAAAAAATTAATTTATCAAGAGATAAATGCATATATACCCAATGAAAAAGCTTTAAAATACAGAAAGTAAAATTTAATAGAACTGTAGAAAGAAATAAAAGAAAACTCAACATTATAGTTGAATAGCTCAAATCTCACAACAACCCAAAACTGGCAACAAGGCAAATGTCTCCAACTGTCAATGGATGGATAAACCATGATGGCACATTCATCTATCCCATGCAGCACTATCTAATAACCCACAACAAAAACATGTGTAGTAACATGAGAACTTCAAATCCACTATGCCAAGTAAAAGAAGCCTGACACCAAGTCTATATATTCACAGTTAAGTCCTCCTTATCCACAAGGATGTTTCAAGATCACTGCAGTGGACATTAAAAACACAGATAATACTGAACCTTATAGAAACTATGTATTATGCCCAATTATCCTTGTACAAAAATACAATGCCTTTTCCATTTTAAAGCACTATAGTACACCATGACTGTAATTTGTGTATGTGTTCAAACAGGGTCTTACTAGATTCTTACCTGTGTTGACACATGCCTATAATCCTAGCACTTAGGAGGCTGAAGCAAGAGGATTACAGTGAGTTCAAAGCCACCTTGGGGTACAACTCCTATCTGTAGGCCAGTCTGGCCTCAAAATTGAGCTTTTCCTGCCACAGCCTCCCATAGTGCTGGGATTACAGGTGCCCACCTTTAGCACCTTGGTCTATGGTTTAACTCTTGAAAGTTGAGATCTACCAGCACACGTTTCTTTTCCTTTCATCACAATTTCACAGAGAGAAGGCTCAGTCTCAACATAGATTTCAGCAAATTCAGCATATTGTACATTTCTTTCCTTACCAAACACAGAACTTCCACCTTTTCACTCAAAGAAAGCATATTAACACCTTTTTTTCTGGTGTACCTGAGTTGCCAGCACCACTAATCTTGCACTATGGGGTTGAGTTAGGGTAGAAGAAATAAAAGGCAAAAAGAAGAAAATTATAATGACGAGCTGGCCAAATAACTCAGTGGATTAAAGTGCATAGGAGTTTAATTCCCAAAGTGCACAGGGGTTTAATCCCCGGGCCTCCGAGGGCACACTGAGATGGCAATTGAGACTGGTCTGGGCATGGTGCGCGTGCCTGTAATCCCAGCTCTTGGGAGGCGGTAAACAGGCAGATCACCATGAGTCCGATCTAGTAAGACCCTGAACACCCTGTAGACCCTTCCCTAAAATACAAAAAAAAAAAAAAAAGGAAAGAAAATTTTAATGAAAAACTGTACTTTGTAAGAAGACTGCAACTTTAGGCCATTGTGGAGATCACCCCAGCAGCCACCTTGCCAAGTGATGTTGGCTGGATTTCCTGCACACTTCCTCCCAGAGCAAACCTATTGCCAGAAGATCAAAAACTGGGTCAACTAAGAAAGTAAGTAGCAGGCTGAGTCCAGACTATTTAAATCACCAGTTCCAACACACACACACACACACACACACACACACACACACACACACACACACACACTTTCTCCCTTAGCTTTTCACCATCTCAAGAAAAGTATTAATTGTGTCCACTTCCAAACCATAATGTATCTCATTTCTGGGAGTACCCACATTACCTTCTGAGTGTGTCTTATACTCTTCTGCGTTTACCTAAGGACCAGTGATATGAACCTTTTAGAGCTTTCAATGATAACAAACAAGTGGCTACAGCACGCATTCTACTGGTTCACCTTCACTGAAATAGATCTTACTCAGGCATTTTTCTCACACATCCTAAAATATTTTCTCTGCAAGAGAAGTCAGTGAGCCTGCTACAGTAGGGTGAATTTAGTTTGGGGAACTCTCAGACCCTTAACAGTGATAGGGCCATGGTCAAGTGATGTAAGAGTTACATGAACACAACACTGTATCACTTGAACAGTCAACCTGCTAAACAACAGGGCTACCACATGATCAAGTGGCAGTTAATTTATACACTGCACATATTCTAGACAAAGGGGTACATGATGTAGGCAAGATAACACACATTTATCATGCCACCCAGAATGCCATGTAATTTAAAACTTGCTATTTAACTTCTGGAATTTGCCATTTAGTATTTAACAGTAGCTGACGGGTAATAAACAGAAACACATTAAGTGAAACCAGGTAAGGAAACTACTCCATAAAAAAATTCTTTACAAGATAAAATCGAAGTGACAGAAAATAGAATAGTAACCACAAAGGACTGGGAAAAGATTGGCTTTACATGAGCCCAGGAAACACTGAGGGTAGTGGAAATGTTCTATATCTTGATTTCAGTAATGGTTGTTATATCACTAATTTTTGTCAAAACCATCTAAACTGTACACTTAGAACTGGTGGGTTTTGTAATATGAGAGGTATACTTCAATAAAATTATTTAAAAATAAAACATTTAAAATTATATCCAGACCTGCCGGGCGTGGTGGTGCATGCCTGTAATCCCAGCACTCGGGAGGCTGAGGCAGGAGGATTGTTGTGAGTTCGAGACCAGCCTGAGCTACAAAGTGAGCTTAAGGCCAGCCTGAACTGCACAGTGAGACCCTGTCTCAAAAAGACAAAAAAAAAAAAAAAAAAAAAAAAAAAAAAAAAAAAAAAAAAAAAAAAAAAAAAA
>PVKA01022077.1:0-37642 GCA_004027165.1 Ctenomys sociabilis
TTTCTATATAATCAGCTTTCTTGAACATCAAGTGTTGTATTATGTTGTGATACCATCGTACCCTTTAGACATTTATACTCAAACTAAGATTGTGGGATGTTTCACCTAAGAATTAGTTCACATCCAAGAACATTTGGAAAACATCACCAATTTTACTCATTTCTTGGGGATTCACAATGAGTATGAACATTAAATATATAACATTTAATTTATACACTAAATAAATTTGTATGGTGTCATTCAACCAGGTGCTTTCAACTTTTCATTTTGTTGAATTTTGCCTAATAATTATTGGCAAATCAATAAAATGCCACCTATGCCCTCTGTGTTCTAAGCACCGTGTTTCCTTCGCTACTGAGTCCTTCATCACTCTTTTTTGTAATGCCGATTAATCCTCAGATAAGTAGTCATAGCAAGGAGCTTCTCTAGCTGGCACAAGAGAAATGCTGAGAATTAGAACAAAGACGTTGTACTCATATTAAGTCAGACCCACCGCAGAGCTTTCCATCCCTTCATGATGCAGGAGCTGGTGAGTTTGCTTGAGGAAATGGAGGAGCTGGACAGAGCTGTCCAGGACTTTTGAAGGGAAGCAGTCTCTGCAGCCTGCTGCCCATGGAAAGTGGGTCATCTCACCCAAGAGGCGTGGCCCTAGTGGTTCTTCAGAGACACTGTGGTGAAGGAACAGACTTCTTATTCATCCCAGGGAAGATAGTGTTTTTCCTTTCCTGTGATAGAGTCCCAGCAGCCTTTAGAGTTAGGCGTGACTTCCTGAGGGATTTTCTCTGGATTCACAGAAGGCTCCCTGAGTTCCAGGGAAAGCCTGACTCATCCACAGCGCTGTCAGGGTGGGGTTGGTATGATTTGGATGCAGCTTCCACTTGGCCAACATCACAGGACAGTAATTTTTAGTCTAAAATCATCTGCCTCTGGAAAAAATGGAAGAACCTGATGCGGAAGAGGCCCCACAGAGGTGCTGACAGGGATAGTTAAGCCTCCTCTCTTGCTGGTGACACAGGAGGGAGCTCAGAAAATAATTTTTCCCTCTACAACATCCTATCTCCTTAAAGCAGCCTCTCCAACAAGTTCACATTCCCAGATATCCTAATAGCCTTTACCTGTACAAAATTCCCCTTGTCTTAGACAGTGGGATCTATTCCTGAGCTGGCTTTTCAAATTTGCATGTTGGTCCTTAATTCCTACACGAAAAAATACCAAAGCTTTCTTCCAATACCACAGCTTGTATTCTTCCTTATCACTTGGGTCCTAAGAATAATCTTGTCCTATTTACTGGCCCCTCCCCCACGGAGGTCGGTAAATTCTCACACACTGTCACTCATGTGCCAAAATAAACATGAGCGTGATTTCTGTAAACAAGCAGAGTGATGGAGTTGTCTGTCTGATAAGTACCCCCAAGGAAGCCAAGGATTTGTTTGCCATTCTTTAAAGCAAACAGTAGCCAGACATCAGATAAAGAGACCATAAGAGGTTGACCCTGAGGTTGGCCAAGGGTGTAAGCTGGCGTGCCCTGGAGCAAAGGAAAAAAGACACAGATTAGGGCCAGTTTCCCAAGATGTTGAGGTCCAGGAATGACTCTTTACAGACTGAGCGACTCCAGGCAATCTGCATGCTCCCTCCTCTTCAGCTCCCTGTGAATCAGGAAGCCGCATGCTGGCTTCACGGGAATTCCATGATGATCAAATGGGACAGTATGTGTAATGGGTCTGTCTATCCTTATGCCCAGGAAATCTCAAGAATTATAGCAAAGATAATAGTTTACCAGGAGTCTCGGAAACCTTAGAAACTTAGTTTCTGTGAGATTTCAGGGAAAATGCTCCTAAAGTGCTCCCTAAATAATTTTTTAAAGCCCACAGAATAATTGAAAACATTGTCCCTGTGGCAAAAGACAGTCTTGGTAGGCAGGTCATTATTTCCACAGTTACAAAGGCAGAGGACAGTTTCCAAATTGTCAACCATCCCACTCTTGACTACAATGTGACCATTAGTTTTTACTTATTTAAATATTACCTGTCCTTCTTTATTTACATACCATCCTTTCTTCTTCCCCCCAGGGAATGTGAACATTATGTGCACATACATATTAATAAATTACAATAATTTCTTTTTTTAAAATGGAATAGAGGGCTGGGGATATAGCTGAGTGGTATAGCACCCTCCTAGCGAGCACAAGGTCCTGAGTTGGATTCTGGCACTAAAAGAAAGGAGGAGGAAAGAGCACCAAAAGAAGGAGGGAGGTAGGAGGAGGGAGAGGGCAATGGAATGTAAAAACAATTATATATGTTAAGTACATGTGCCAATCTCTCACAAGGCATGTAATCATTACACATGGCAAACTTCTGCTAATATGAAGTGAAAATTGAAAGCACGAAAGAAAACTCAGCTCAGTTTCACCTTCCCTGAAGACCTCATGGATCACTTACTTAATACCTGAACAGTTTCCATTGTCCAACCATCTTCTTCAGCTCATCCTGTTAGAAATCTCTGCTTTTAAACTTTCTTCAATGTCCAGTGTAAGCCTTTGTGTGTAGTTCCTGATCAGTGAATCCTTGTCACCCATGGCATGTCGAGATGCATTTCCGTGTGGCATATGACGATCTGCTGAGCAAGCTGCCTTGATAGGCTGGGTCCTCTGCACTCCTACACATCCAGGAAGGCATGAGTGCTGTCTAAGTGAGGGAGATGAAGATTAAAGAAAAAACAATGGGAAAAACATGAGAAAGTATTTAGAAAAAAGAGTTGCCCTCTGGAAAAAAAATAACACACCCCTCTGCATTTATTTTATGTTCTTCTCAAACATTTTTGACTTCACTGTTCTCTGGAACAACATACTTTCATCAGGAAACTCAGGCCTGAGCTCGATGCATCAGCCTCCCTTTTGTCCTGCAGGGTAATGAAGTTCAGGTCCAAGTTTCATTTTTTCTCTGGTTCCGGAGCACAATGCACACCACTGAACAGAATGTTTACAGCAGTCTCTTGGCACCACCCATGATAAACAGAAAAAGAAAAGGAAGATTCTTAAAAAAGTCTAAAGGGCCCTAGCCAACATGGCAAGCCAATTATCTTTTGTGGGGATAGGGTTGGGAGACAGAGGGAATATGTTTGCACAAAGCAACCACAAATTGCCATGGAGCTATTGATGGATAACCTGTTTCTGAAACCTCTGCTTTTTTTTTTTTTTTTTTAAAGAAACTGTATCAGCAGTGCAGAGCAACCCATTTGGTAAAGATCTGTCTTTCAAATGTTGTATGCAAAAAAGATGATAAGCACAATTAAGACAGAAACTAAGTATATTTGTTTAAATTTAAACACAGAACAAATGGGAGCTCACAACTTCAAGCAACTATGGGAGCAGGAGACAAATATTCTTATGAGAAGCTAACTAAAGCTGCTGCATGGGTGAGGCTAAATCCTAGGCAGGATAGAAAGGTGAGTAAAAATATAAGTCTCTGTGAGTAGAGGTGAATCCCTGCTGGAAAATCAAGCCATTGCTGCTTTTCTCCCAGAAAGAATCATTTCCTCTTAAATTTTATAAGATATTCTGAACAGAAATTTTAGAGTGCTACTAAAGCTGCTTTTCTGGCCAATGTATTATTATGAACCCCAAACACAGAATTAGAAAGATAAATGAACTGATATGGATCATATTGTGAATTAATAAAGCAAGCAGTGTTGTCATGTTCTGTGTGTACAGTGAAGCATAGAAGACTACACCAACTCCTAGAAAGAGTGAGGAACTTTCAGCCCCAAGTATTATCTAGAATATCAGGGATCAGAACAGCTGCACCTCTCAAAAGATGTTGTGGAATGTTGGGTCTGTACGATGCTACAAGTGATGGTGCTATTGTCTAACCTTCCATTCTTTTTGCTAATGAACAAATTTGTATATAACACACACACACACACACACACACACACACACGAATCAAGATCAAAGCAAGAATTAATAAATGCATTTTAATAAAATTTCTAAGGTATGTTCTAGATTGCAGTTAGTTCTACACTATACTTCTACTTTGTTTTCCCTCCACAATATGTTCCAAAAACACTCATTTCACCAAGGCACATAGATGTATACACTGAAATGCATATAATAGAGAATGTACATGGGGAGATCATGTAAAGAAATGTTACTTATGCCCCTTATTGGTTAGATTCATGATATCCATTAGTAAATAATAGGCTTTGATAGTCTTACAAAAGCAAAAAAGTTTAGCTCAGTATTTATAAAAAGGTTTTTTTCTAAAAGTTATATTACAAAAAAAACCCCTCATTTTTATTAAATGGGATATCCATGAATCACAGAGCTTGTGTTGGGAGTTTATTGGTATAGAAAAATATTTAATCACATAAATTAAGTGAAAAAAGGCACACACAGAGAGAGAAAGAGAGAAAGGTAGAGAGAGAGAGAGAGAGAGAGAGAGAAAGACAGAGAGAGAGAACAAAAGCCACAAGAGTACATACAAGTGATCCTAGTTTCACAAGGTAATCAACATACTGGTTGGCCTTGTTTTTCCATAATGCAAATTTTTTGGCAGAAAATAACTAGTTATTGATAACATTTTTAGACACTTAATATTGTTTTATTTGGCAGGAGAGAAAGGTAACAGAGTAGAACCCATTTTCTAAAGTTTCCAAGTGTTCAGCTCTCCATTAGGATTATAATTGGAGACAAACACCTTCAGTGAGTGACGGCCCTGTCTTGCTATGCCAGGTGTTGAAAGTTGATTACTGAATGTCATGTGGAGTGCCCCAGGCTCCTAGTTCTACTCCTAATTGGTGCACCTGAAAATACCCACTGACCTGAGATGTGAATCACCTGCATAATTAGCAAAGCATGTAACAAGAACTGAATGTAAAGCAAAGTACTGCTATGCTTTCCCTTCCCAAAGCTAACTCAAAGCAGTGGACCAATGCTCTCCAATCTTGTTTGAAACTTTCTTTCCTTCTTGAGTGAATAAACTTGGTTTTTCCCTTGCATCTTAAGAAATCAGAATTTTGAGAAAGTTTCCTGAGGCAAAGGAAAACCTCGGGGGTTGACAAACGTGACAGGGCCTATGGCTTCCACTGTGACAGCACTTGTAATTCAACAGGTAGAGCTGGATAAATGCAAGGATGAGGGTTCATTCACGTTAGCTGTGCTGAGATGTGGCTCTCGGGCCCAAGCAGCCAGGGTGGTAAGAAGTGTTGAGAGTTGGAGAATAATTTAGTACAGAAGAGGCTGGACAGGCAGTGTAAATAAATCAACCAAGAAATGTGTGCATGTGCCGGTGTTGGGCATTCATAAAAAAATACCAAAAGAGAAGGTCTATGACCAGAGGGCTCACACTTGTGAAGAAGGCTTGCTTTCTGGTTGGCTAAACAACATACCTAGAGGGAAAGTTAAAAAAAAAATAAAAATAAAAACAGCATATAATTTAGTTCTGACTGACTGGCACAGAGCCTGGAAAATAGGCACTTAATAGGTGTTTATTGAATTTAATTAGATATATAAGCCATCAGAGGGCTAGACAGACTCTCAGAGTCACACAGGAAATGACGATTCCTAAGAACAGACAGAAACAATGGCATAGAGATGGAAATGAAATTGTGGGGAAAGCTGGGGAGAAGGCAAAAAGAGAAGTTTATAAACAGAAAATCAATAGTCACATCTAAGAGGAAAAGTGCTTTAGATCTACTTTCATGTTCTAAGAAGTTAAATAATAATCAAAGCAAGTCCCAAGGCCTATGGTTTCCACTCAGATCAGAAAAAGAGGAGATCTGAAAGAGGCAATCTAGCAATGAGTCTATTTTAGTGTTTGTCCTCCAGCTATCATGACAATAGCCTTTTGGAACAATCGTCACCATTTGATGTCTAAGTCACATAAAAAGCTGAAGAGAGCCACATTAGGAAAACAATTCATTTACTCACAAAATCTAATTGGACATTTGGCTACTCTACAAAATGAGTTATGGTGATTCTGGTATATTTTTAGCCAGGCATAATAATAAAAAGACATGTAAAATGTTATTTGTTATATTTTAGACTATTAACATTAATCCAATAAACATGTGTGAACGCGCAGGTGTGTTTGGTAACTTGAGCTTCCTATATGACACAGGGAAGCCAGTGACATAAACAAGCATTGTTATAAGCTCCGAGTATAATCATCTCAACAGGCCAAACAGATACCATCACATCAGTGTCATTCACAGAAAGGAGGTGATCATAATGGAATGTTTTTATTTCTAGGTCTGTATTCCAGACGGCCTACGTGCCCACACAAGGTGAATCTTCTCCAAATGACTTTTCATTGTTGATGACCACATGGCAAATTTCTAATAAGCCTAATAGTGTTAGCTTTGGTTGTATGATCAGAGCCCTCTACCCACAAACTTACTACTTAAATAGCAGTGTTCCCTTCAACTTTCTTGGCTGTCCGTGGCAGCACATGCTGTACACACATCAGAGATGAGTGACAGCCATCATCGCTTGATATGTAACTCTTAGATCGTCATCACATAGTCCCAACATTTCTAGAAAATAAATTAAAATTCATCTTTATCACTAATTATATAAGTTATATTTCAGCTGTATGTATTTGTACAATGTCAGGCATAGCAAAGTCTCTTGTTCCTTCACACATTTGTTTTCCCTGCTGGTTGGGGGAAATCAGACCCTGCAAAGCAGGGCATACACAATGTGGGTGGTGCCAGAACAATGGCAAAGTATGTATTTATAGAGTCTTTGCTGAAGATTATGCTTTATCATGAAGATAGGGCAAGCACATTGAATTATGGCCTGTGTAAACCAAATGGCTGATTAGTCTTGGAATATTACAAACTCAAAGAAAAATCTCCACTTTAGAAGGAGTAAAGAAAGAAAAAAAATGCTTATAGTTTATAGTACAATTTTCTTAGATTAATAAATTACTTACCTCTTTCTACCTTGAATATTTGAGAGAGCATAATATAGGCCTTTGGAGCTCCAGAATTATTTCTATGTACAAAGCTTCACCACTTGCTTACTTCCATCAAAACATTTTTATTCCTGAAGTAATTATTCCAGATAAGAAAATTTCCCATTGAAGTTGACCCACTGCACACATTTTGGCAGAACCTCTTGATGAAAGAGTGAGACTCAATATCAGGACTTGTTTTCCTTGCAAAGACAGATACCACCAATGTTACCCTGCATTCGCAATGGAAATCATCGCTTGGGCACTGCGTCCAGCCACAGAGGATTTGGCAAAACGGCTGTAACCTCTGCTCTCTCCTCACCAGTGAGAATCCCACCACAGTTTTCCATCTGTTGGTGACCTCCATCCCAGATTACTTCAATGCCCTTTGCTCAGAGCTATGGTTAAGGACCTCCCAGAAGCTCCAGCTGTTGGTACAGAATGCATCAGTTGTCTAGTATTAACAGTCAAAGGCTGACATGACTGAGTGTCTCTGAATCTCCAGGGGCCATGTGGCCAGTTGTCCCAAGCCTTTTCATCAGCCAGTCACTGAGTTTTTCAGGAAATATATTAAGTCTGTTCTTGTTTTGTAATTTATGAAATGCCATGGAAAGTGAGCAACTGTAGACAAAGAAGTAGACTAGATGTATATACAAGGTACACTCTTGAGAATGTACATGGGCATGTGGGTGAGCTCTGCACACTTTTAGTTCTACACAATGAATTAGAAAAAAGCAGAACAGAAAGCATGACTCTCAAAGATGGGCCATGGTATACATATGCCTGCCAACTAGAGGCTGGGGATTCTACAGTAAGATGGTCTTTTCATCTATGTCCATCATGTGTTACACTTGTGATTACTTCTGTTTCACTCAGAAAAATCAGTTATGACTGTTCACAGAATACAACATCTATCAGCACAACAACTAACTAATATTTTGACTAAAATGAGTGTGACATATCAGTTTCCAGCAGATTTTGTAATTAGATTTTGCTTCTCTCTGGTCTGCAATGAAATCCAAGATTATCACCTAGATCTATTAACTATAGAAATATGATTTAAAAAGTAGTAAACCAAGATGTCATTCTCCTGATATGCTTCAACTCCAAAGTTTGATTTTGTAAAATAATTGCTTGAAAATCAGAGACAGATCCTTCACAGTACCAATTATGTAGAAGGCTCTGAAGCAGTTAGTGGTTATCTGGGTTTATGTTCATCCAGAATTTTTGGTTTGTAGTACTCAAAAGTTATATAAAACTGGGCATTAGAGAAAAAATTATATGACAAAAATTGAGAACAACTAAACTAGCATGTTGAGTACACTACATAAAATTTTGTTCAAATAATTAACTCAATCATGTATTATTCTTGTGATTACTTCTATTTCATCCAGAAAAATCAGTTATGACTATTCACAGAAAACAAGTGAATTAGCAATCAATGCTAGGACTAAATATTCTAAAGAGTAGATAGAGTGATGTATCCAGGTACTAAGGTGAGCTCTTCTGTGGTGCAAATTGAAAAATTTCATCAGGCATTTTATGGCAATGGATACTCATAGATTGAGAAAATTCAATGACTTGAAAACATGCATTATTTTAGCATAATTAATGTGATTAATCCAGATAAATTTCATGATATCATATGTATTAAAATAACTCATTATAGTAAAAGTTATAATTTACTTTCAACAGTGGACTGAGCCATTCATGAATTTATAACTTGACAGCATTATTGGTAGATATTCAATATGGGATCTAATTGAAGTGGATTTGGGAAGAATTTCTTGTCCCTGCTCCCTTCCTCTCTGGCTTTTTCTTTCTCCTCCTCTTTTTAGGTTGCCATGGGAAGAGCAGTTTTCCTTCACTGCTCCCTTCTTCTTCTCCATAAGCTTAAAAGAAAAAAGATCAGTCAACCATGGACTGAAATCTCAGAAACCAGGAGCCAAAATAAACCTTTTCTCCTTTGACTTGATCATGGGATACTTGTTGGATTTCTTCAAACTAGAAAACTATCAGGAAGGAAGGAAGGAAGGAAGGAAGGAGAGAGAGAAGGAGGGAAGGAAGGAAGAAGGGAGGAAGGTGGGAGGGAGTGAAAGAAGTAACAAAAGGAGAGGAAAGGGGGAGGGGAGAGGAGGGAAGAGAAAGAAGGGATTTTGTCATTGCAGTCATTTCCATTTTCCAATCAAAATTTTCCCTCACTCTTAGCTTCATTGTTGTTCATATTTGACTCAACATCATTATCTCCTCCATATCAAGCAAGTTTGACCTAAACACTGCTCACTTGGGCAATGTGGAGATGGGGAAACTCCAGGTCACTTTTACTCCAGTGAATGCCACAGCACCTGGATTGCCCCTGTGACACTGCCATGTTCACAAAATAATTCAGAATGTTGAACCAAATGGAGGCACATGGAGACTCTGGGCAGCCCTGGGAATTGCTGGGATCTCTCTGAAGATGGTGAAGCCAAGATCCTAAACCTAGTCTTGCATTCTGTAGTAGTATGATTTTGGAATATGCTATTTTACAATTTGAGGTTTCATTCGTTTTCTTTACCAATAACAATAGAAGGCCGGGACCTACCAGATAGAGTTGCCAGAATATGAAGATCCAGGAACACCTGAGGCCCCTGAGGCCTACTTGTGGACAGGAATGTCCTCTGCTATAAATTTAATCAGTCCTCCTTAGTCAAGGTTCTGGAACTGAAGAGCAAGAAAACACATTAATTTCAAAATACAAAGAACCAGCAAATAATATTATAATTATTCATTAAGATATTAATTACAGACTATAAAAAATAATTAGGTTTCTGTAATAAATAATACTAAGTACTATCAAGACACCTGAAAACCAATCTCTGCTTGCATTAATATCATGAGTACCATAAAGATTCCTGGTATTGCTACCATCATTCTGGGTTATTTGGAAAGTTTAGCCACTACATTTAGGAATTAAGATAATTAAGTACTAAGAAGAGAAGAAATTAATTTTTCATTTGTGTGCCAAAAAGAAATCAATTTAAGCAATTGGCCAACAAATGGGATTAACAAAAGAATCTCAGCAAGAAGGATAAACATTAAGAAATATATGCAAAACCAGTATCTTCATAACCAGTTAGAAAAATAATGCAGTATATCACCCCCAAGTAAACAATGCTTAAAAGTCTACCACAAATTAAATCTTATTAAATTGTTACAGTGCTTATTTAGAAAACAATAAGGCATGGGAATGGAGGTTAGCATAGGTAGCCAATATTTTTTAATATTCATCAGAGAGGCAGACAAAGGGACAAGGCCAGGTGAGAAAGGAGTGGGAGAGAAGGCAAAGACAGTGCAGAAGAGGAGCTGGGGTAGGTAGCGGGGAGGCAGAGGTGGAATACAGTGGGAAACAGACTGTAAGAGTTCACAAAGGAAAACAATTTTGTTATGGCAGAGGATTAAATCATCATTGTTTCCTCTTTTTTCTTAATTTCTTTGCTGTCATTTTGTGGTGAAAATAAGATATTTCCCCACACACACATACTCTTGGGCTATGTCTATGGATATAGAATGCCTTCTTTCACAAATATTGTCCTCACTTTATCACAGACACCAGTTCATATGAGTGAACCAGATGAGGTCACTGACACCTCAAAATGAGGTCACCCTATCGCCAGACACTATAAAGACAAAAATTCTTCTAAAGATTTAGGTCTAGGGCTGGGGAAATGGCTCATTGGGATAAGCGCTTCCCTGGCAAGTGCAACGGCCTGAGTTCAATCCCCAGTTCTGCAAAAAAAATTTTTAAAAAGGATGGTTTGGTCTAAAGATTTAGATCTGCAAAAAGCTATAAACAAAATTCTAGCGAGGTTTTTATAATCCAAAACAACTACAAAACTTGAAAATTAATAGTAATGACAAAGTGCGTGCTGTCATTATTGTTAACATATTTATATATTTATATATGTGCATGCAATCTAACAAGTCACCCAGGAAAGAAAAGCCAACACATTTCCTACTTTATGTAGGAATGTTGTGTTACAAGGTTATACTGCAAAGCAAAGGAACAAAGAGAAACGACAAGGGTGGCCACACTGATTAATTTAGAATTAATAACAAAAGTAAAGAGGCATGAGATTCTTTCACTAAAATTTTCGTTCTGTATTGCATGAAAGCATTAAGGAAAGGAAAACATAGGCTTCTGTTTACTTACTTATGGACAGGAAAATTCTTTGAAAAGGGTTAGAATCAATGAAATAAATAGGGACACTAAGGACAGATTCAAGTACTTACAACATTTAAATTTGCCAAAGCTCATAAGTTGGAAAAAAAGGAGAAATTTTAGCACATAAACTAAAAACTATTACCAGTCTGTAAGAAAAGAGAAAGTGAGCAGAAGTTCTATTTTACACAAACGTAATTCCCTCTAGGACACACTGGATATTTTAAATCACTTTAAAAAAATTTTTCAAGTCAGGCCTTTACTGAACTCACTACAGGGTAACACCAAATCCTTCATATTTTGAAGGTGAGCTGTGTTTCGTAAAGATGTAAAAACCGTCCCTATTCAACTTGGTAGCATCCTACCCTGTGTAGCACAACTTTTAATTCCTTTGTTGATTTGTTCCATCCTAAAGTGGCACTTTGTCTGGAGCCGTTCTCCAAATTTCAAGTTAGATTGGCTTCCTGAGTTGCCAGACTCAAGGACACCAGAGCTTTGTCTTACACCAGCCAAATCCTCCTCTTTCCCCTACTCTAATTGGAAATGCTAACTCCCTTATCAAAAAGTGTTTTGTACATGTGCCTTCTGCTACCTAATTAGGTAACAGGTTACTTTTGTTCAGTGCCTCCTGGAAACACAAAGGAACCTAAGAGATTAGATGGAGCATCTCCTCGTGGATGGGGACTTCACAGGCGGCTTTTTCCAGCTCTAGCTCGGCCTCAATTCACCCAGCTTTTCTCATTTGACTGCTTCCACCCAATTATGCCACATTTCCTGAAGGCTAAGAAGCACTTCACTTTTTGCATTTCAATATTTTTGAAGGAGACTTTTAAGTAAATTTGAAAATTTCTTTACAGCACTTTTACTGACTGAATCAGAATATCAGAATCCTTTCACTAAAAGCAATGGCTTACCTTCTGTGTAATGTTTGTAAAATAAAAGCATCACCTCATCAAAATTATTTTCTCAAGGAAACTATCTCCACAGAAAAAAAAAAAACAATATGTTAAAAAACTTAGTAAACTGCTGTTTCGTAAAATTTAGACTTTGAATAATTACAAATTTTTGAGGGATGTACACTATAAAATTTCTTTCCTGGAATTCTCATAAAAGCAGTTCTGAAAGATCTGGAGAAATAGGTAATGACTTAGAAGTTTCAGTAACATGGTTTTGCAAGGAAATATTTGCTTTATCAAAAACAACTGAGCTGTTACTCAGCTGGATACACATACAAGGCAAAAGCAACCATGTCCATTTGGCTTACTCAGTGAGTAATGACACTGCATCTGTCACTCAGTGGTTTGAACATCCTCCCCCCCTTAGGTGGTAGCATATGTTTAACAAAAGGAAAGCCTTGTGCACTGTATTTGTCAAAATCCAGGATCACCCACCAGGACCGAGCCCACCTACATAATGCAAAATAGGAACAAGATGCCCATGTGCTCTCACTACCTAGTAGTCTCCTGCAAACCCCTGAACTGAACTCCTAAAAATAGAATTCATAGGCTACTACATGACTGAAGGAAACCTCAGCTGGTCCACAGACTTTTTGAAGTGGAAGAATTTCAATAGGTGAGCAAAAGCAGAAATATGGGTGACATCAAGCATTGTCTGGGTCAGAAGTTAAACGGGTTTTATTGAAAAAATAAAAGGTACTCACCAAGTAGTGGGTAGTTAGAGGAAGGTAGCAGCACAAACATCTTAATTTATTTCGCCTATGGCATCCATCTTTGGAAATGTTTTCATTGCTAACTCGGGCTCTGGGATGGGCTCTACACGTGGTGTGGAGTGGAGTGAATGAAAGGAGCGGGAAGGGCAAAAATCGTTGTTTTCTATGGTTTTTCAATTTTTTATTTATGTATTTGGTACAGGGTCACTACATGGTCCAGACTCATAGTGATCCTCTTCAGCCTCCCCAGGGCTGGGATTATAGGTGTGAACCACCATGCCTGTGGCCTGCGTGGCATGCCTGGGGTGGGGCCGGCACAGCATACAGTGCCGAGGATGGAAGCCAGATCATTGTGCTTGCCAGACAGGGGCTTAGACAACTGAGGCACCGTCCCGGCCCTCTATGTGCTTTTGATGCAAAACTAGACCCAGTCCTGGTGTAATCTGACACATCCCTCTATCCACAGAATCTAAGGCTCTCTTAATTACTTATATTTCTTGGATTCTTTGTACCAGGTTTTTACCTGAGAAATTCTTAGCCAAATTATACTCCTTGAGGCAAAATATACACAAATACTATTCACTTATCACTGCCTCTTATAACTGGGGAAAATGACACAGAAGTAGAAGGGATTTCTCCAGGCCTATCTGTTATCCCAAACTAGAAGTGGTGGTTGATGCAGGGCTTCAGACTTCTAATTCTGTGCTCTTTCTCTCAAATAATATCCATTTGACTCTTAGGGAACTTGTAAATGCACAGAGCCTGCCCGACAGACATTGTAGGTATGACTGTGTTCAGCACAGCTCTGTGAAACCTTTCTGCACTGGGCCTCTTGTGAACAGAGAAGTGCAGTGGGAAGGAGGACAGCACAGGGCTATTCTCTGTGTGGTCCAGAGGCCCTTACTGCAGGAAGTGGGTCCTTCTGGCCACAGTTGTACCAGGAAACTCCCCCACCCCTTATCGTAAAGCCTTGTTTAAAAATATACATGCATCCAAACACAAACATATACATCTCTCAAATGTCCAGAGCAATTCTGCATCCAAAGAAATTATACAACAAGGAGAATGACAGAGACAAATGCATGTAAAACATTTTTTAAAGAAAATATTTGCCTGCTTTGGGGAGAAACAGTCAGTTCTAAAGGAAAGGAAACCTGTACTTAAGCTAAACTTCCTAAGGAATAATTATTACTGGGTTTGGAATCCAAATGACTTGACCCATCATTAGTGGATAAGTGTAGGCTAGGGAATAAATATCCACTCTGTCCACAATAAGACAGGTATCCACACCAAGTTCAAAGCCCTGTGGGCCTTAACACACACACACACACACACACACACACACACACACACACACATTTAGATCATCTTTAGTGCTATGATGATGAGGAAAAGTTGGATGCTTCTGGAGGCCCAAGGAGGCAGCCAGCACAGCCTCAGGCTAATTAGCAGAAACCACAGGTATAACCAACCGCTGGGCCTTTCACGTAACCAACACTTCAGCCAGATGCCGCTCTTGGAAAAACATACCTCAGGGCTCCTCATTGAAATTCCATCCGTGGGCTTATAAAGAACGTACTGTGTGAGCACCACGGGCCTGGTTTGGGGAATCCAGGCCATTCTGGGAGATACGGAGAGAGACGCTCTGCAGTTTTCCAAGTGGACACTCACAGTAAACAGCCTCTTCAGCAGGCCCGGGGGGCCTAGAACAGCCTAGCCAGTGGGGGGTTTAGGCACACCCAGCCCTACTCTATGCTGACTTGTGGAGAACAAGGATCAGATGGGTATGAAATCTCATATGAAATAAGTGAACCAGAAACTGCTTTATCAATAAAATTTCATTTACACCTCACATGCATATCTCTCAAATGACAAAAGCACACAGACACCTCACATCTTTAGAACAAATGTCTTTTTCCTATTAATAAACACAGTACAGACCCTCAAACACTTGTGCGCTTAATATGTGTTATTTGAAGATGGTGGCATTTGTTGATTTGAATTCATGCACTTGGTTTACAAGGGTTCTCTTTATCCCATCTGACTTAATGTGCCTTCCAATCCAGGGCCAATCTTTCTCATGAAGGAAGCATTTAAGGATTTAAATGGATTTTACAACAATGTGGTACCATAGCCCATATATGCTGGCACTCGGTAGCTGGAATATTTGTAAGGTCATATTCGATCTTAATGTACTTTCTCCTATTTTGAACATATTGCTGGAAAATTATCTACTCTGGGGAGGAACATTTGGCTACAAAACTAAATAGATCAGATTACAAAAGAAGAACTAATTACAAATAATTTTACAGCCCAGAACCAAAAAAAAAAAAAATGTAGAACACATAAATTGGTATAAGGTCTTTCTGGGACTTGTTAATGTTTTTTTATACATAAAAGTTGAACAGCAAAGAAGGGGGGGGAGGCAGAATAATCGTATAATTTTATGGTTTGTAAAAATTGGCAGGGTATGAAACATGTCTTAAATATTCTCAGTGTGGCAAGAACAAATTATGTATTCTTACCCCTTCATATTTGTATTGAGTTTTCCATCTGTGTTAATCACCTTTCTCACATTATAACAAAATACCTGAGATAATCGACTTATAGAGAAGAAAGGCTATTGGTTCAGAGTTTGGAGATTTCAGCCCACAGTCAGTTGGTCCCACTGCTTTGGCCTGCAGTGAAGAAGAACACTGCAGCTGGAGCACATAGTAGAATCATATAGCTGATTTCATTGCTTCATGTCTAGCAAAAGGCAGAAGAGGCCAAGAACCATAACCGCTTTTGGTTGCACATGCCCAGTGAGGTAAGAATCTCTCACAAAGCCTCATCCCTTCCAGGCTTCCCCATATCCCAGTGACCCCACCCTCAAGACCAGGCCTTTAACATAAGGGCCTTTGGGAGACAGCCAAGACTCAAACTACAGCAGCATCCTATTCTTTTTTCTTCCTATGATCTCTGTTTATTTCTTCTCTTTATCATGACTTCCTGTTGCTGCAGTACAAACTGCCTATAAATTAAGATTTTTTTTTACATGAACATCTCCTAATATTCTGGTAGAAAATACGTTGTTTGGATACTAGAATAAATCTTAGTCCATCAAGCACCTTTCATTTCTCCTGTTTCTGTTGCTTATTTTGATCCCCGTATTATAGATATGCTACTATAACCCCTCATAATAGATATGAGTCTATTTGTAATAGATGCATATCTTGGCAATGAAAGAATACAACAGTCAAATACATCCCATTATAAAATCAGAGATGTGAACACATTAAAGTATGAACAGGAAAATGAATTGAAATGAGTATGTTGACTTAAAATACACAGAGAAGGTCCTGCCAAATAACTCAGAGGATTAAAGTGCCTGCAAGCAGGTGCAAGGGCCAAGGATTCAATCCCAGGGCCTGCCATGCAGACCCCATAGGGCACAGCAAGCTGGTGATTGAAACTCAGCGTGGTAGCACACACCTGCAATCCCAGCTCTTGGGAGGCTGTAAATAGGTGGATCACTATGAGTCCGATCTAGTCGTGAGACTCTGAACACCCTGTAGACCCTTCCCCTTCCCTAAGATACTACATATATAAATATATATATATATATATATATATATATATATATATATATATATACACACACACACACACACACACACACAGAGAGAGAGAGAGAGAGAAAAGAAGGAAGAGGAGAAAAAGGAGAAGAAAAAGAAGTCACAAGGAAGCTAAGTTTTAAAATGTAGAAATTTCTTTCAGATCAACTTCTTTACTTACCTTTGAGAAAGCTTTAAATGATTCGAAGCCAAAAGGTATGGCAGTCCATAACCTAAAGACAATAAACTTTTTGGAAAACAAATGTTTCAAAGAAACATACATTTTCATCTTTTTACCATGAGAGGATTATGGACAGTTAAATGTTCATAATAAGTCTATTATTATTTCCAAGAAATATGGTAGGCTTCTGACCTGAACAAGATTGTGTTGATATGTTCCCCCAAGTCTTCTTGCTATGCAAAGTATAAACCCAGAAAAATGGCACCAAAGATAACCAAAGGATATTCTGAAAGATAGCAAGCAGGTGGTTTGTAGAATCACAAAACTGAAAGTACAACATAGCGAAATGAAATCTCATGTTCAACGCTTGACTTAAACTATGGAAAAGAAAGCTACCCACACATCCATTTCCAACACTCGTCCTAGACTGGGAGTTAAATGAGATATGCCCATTACTTCCTTCATGAATGAAATAAGACTGTCTTCGACTGACATCAGATGAGGCAAATAGCACCAGGAGGTGATTTATTAGGAGCCTCAGCAGTAGCAATTATGCAGAACAGTCAGTCTGCTGCATCACCAGGCCTGAGACTAATTTATCTTACCTCGAGACATTAAGGCACTAAAAAGGAAGATGTTAACCAAAAGGACTCAGCTACAGAAAGAAGCCCATTTAGGAAAATTATTTGGCTCTGTCGGCCCAAGCCTATTTTCTCCAACCCAGAGACACCAGGGGAACCCACCACACCCTTACCCACTGGAAGACACTTGGAGACAGCCCTAGACAAGTCACTTCTTCTTGCATCAGCAATAGCAAGGAAAGTGGGCACTTCTGTGGTACAGGATGAGCTAATCGGGCCAAAATAACCTTATAAGACTCTGAAAAACGAATATCCACTGATATCAACACCGATGCAAGCAAGCCAAGACTCATAGGCTAATGATAAACAGGACACCTTTCTGGTAAAATGAAAGATTTCCTCGAGTCCCCGTGGTTCCTACCGTGATAGAAAAGTCCAGGTCATAGTAGAAGATTATCCATCTTAACAAGAATCAAGAAAATCACCCCTATAGTGGAAAAATAATTAACTGACAATGACACTGAAAATAATTATTTCACAAGGATATTTTTAAATAGCCACTGTAAAAACACTTCAATAAACAGTAACGAGTTCTCTAGAATTGAGCCTGGGATGTAGCTGAGTGGCACAGAGCCTGCCCGGCGAGCACGAGCTCCTGAGTTTGGTTGACAGCACCAAGAAAAAGAAATGTTCTGTTGAATCAAATGCAAAATTCTTTTAAAATATCAGCAAAGTAACAAAAAATGTAAAAATACCAAAATGGAAATGGCAGCATTAAAGAAAAAAACCCCAGAAGTTCAAATAATGACTAAGTAGTAGAGTGAAAATGATACCGTACAGGTTCAGTAACTTCAAGGGGAAAGCAGAGAAATTCCCCAATACACACAAAAGAAAGAAAAGAGAGTGGAAAAGAAAATATTCAGAGCCTTAGGAACCTGTGGGACAATGACAACAATTCTTTTATCTTCAGGAGAGAAGAGGGTGGAGCTAAAAAGGTAGTTGAAAAGAAGTATGAGAAACTTTCTCAAATATCAAGAGTACACACTTAGGGGCCGGGGAGATGGCTCAGTGGAATAAGCACTTCCCTGGCAAGTGCAAGGGCCTGAGTTCAATCCCCAGTTCTACCAAAAAAAAAAAAAAAAAAAAAAAAAAGAGTACACACTTAAGCAGTGGGAGTGGCTCCCCAGAAAGGAAGAGTGCCTCACCTCCAGGAAGTGGTCACTCAATGACAGCCAGGGCTATGCCTGAAACTATGGAGGCCGACAAGTGACATGCTTTTCAAATGCTGAAAGGAAAGAACTACCAATTTCATACACTTTAACCAGGGAAGATGTTCTTAAAGAATAAAAGAAAAGGAGTAAAATAAGAGAGACATGGGAAGAAGCAGGAAGGCAGGTTTTTCTCATTGTGCAGAGAAAAAGAAAATATACAACAATTGAAAATAATAAAGATATGTTATATACATCCATCATATATGCTTGTATATCATAATATATGCAAATTATGAACACCTATACTAATTCCCCAAAACAAGCAAAAGAAAGCTAAAAGAGTTTCTTGCTAGCATGCCTACCATTAACGACTGATTTTTTAAGAATTTTAGAGAGAAATGAAAGGATAAAATAAGAAATCTTAAAGTCAGAAAAAATGGCAAAAGCAGAATTCCATATGGTACTTACAATCAACTCATAAATTTTATAAATCATAGCTTTTGGTTTTTTTTTTGATTTGTTTAATTCAAATGTTCACAACACCTCATATTTAAGATAATGATAGCCAGGAAGATAGCTCAGCAGTTTAAGTGCCTGCCTAGCAAGCACAAGGTCCTGAGTTTGATTCCTGGTGTCAATCAATAAACACACAAATAAATAATATTTTAAGTATGGATAATTTAAAGGGTTTAATTGAAAGTAAGACTTCAGAGAAACTCATAAATTGTCAGTACTGGTAGACTGTGAGAAGTTACATATATATTTCATGCTCTCTATATCTAGAGAACAATTATTGAGAAATTATTTAAAGTTTATTCCCTCATATAGAAAAATAAATAAATAAAAATAGAAGTTTTACATGTTCAAGTGACTCATAGAAAGTCAAGAAAAGGAAAAAAATCAGAAGACACAAGTATAAAAACAATATTTGCTCTTTACTTTAACCACTAACATTAGCAATTATGCTAAATGTAAATGAGATAAAGACTATTCAAAGGAAAAACATTAACATAGTAGATTAAATAAAATTATCCAACTATATGCACTTATAAGACTCAGTTCAAACTCAACTACATAGATAAATTGGAAGTAAAAGAATGGAAAAACTGTGCAGGAAAATATTTTTTAAGTGACCATGGTTATGTTAACCTCAATAGAGTACAGAACAAAAAAATATTACTGGAGATAAACATATTATAAAATATTTAAAAATGTTTGGCCTATAATTTCCAAAAGCACAGCCCTGAGTATCCCAAATGTTGAAATCATGAAAGATAGAAACTCTTAAAAATATCTCAGTCAACTGAGCTCCTGCTTACCCAAGTGCAGGGACCTGGATTCAATCCCCCATATCATGTGTTGCACTGGTCCCACCCCCAGGTGCAGGGAGCCAAAGATTGAGTCAGGACATGGTGGCACACACCTGTAATCCCAACGCTGGGGAGGCTGAAAACAAGAGATCACTACCAGTCTGAGCTGCATAGTGAGACCCTGTACCAAATACATAAAAAAAAAGGAAACAAGGAAGGAAGGAAGGAAGGAAAAGAGAAAGAAAGAAAGAGAGAGAGAGAGAGAGAAAGAAGGAAGGAAGGAAAGAAATTCTTAAAATCTAGAGTCCCTAAAGTCTAAAACCCCAAGATCTCAAAAATTATTTTAAAAATTATTTAAAATACATTAATTTACACTTTAAAGAAGATATACTTCAAAAGCATTACAAAATACTCCATGTAAGTGCTTGCCGGGCAAGCGCAGGGGCCTGAGTTCAATCCCTGGTACTAAAAAAAAAAAAAACCTCTGTATGTCATTGTATATAATAACTAGACAATAACAATGCATATTTTGGCCAGCATAAACTCAGGTATTATAAAAAAAATAACAAGGGTATGAGAACTACTAATAAAGAATAGATCAAAGAGTGAAATACATAAAAACATATTGATACAGGGAAGTAAAACTCCCAACCTGACCTGGATGAGTTCGTGTTCTCTAAAACTGAAGTATGAATTTTAGGAACAAACGGAGGTTCAGGAAGAAACTTTATTGGATAGAAAAGCTTCTGTCGGAGGGGGAAAGAAGGAGGGCCCGAGTGGGTTGCCCAGGAAGCTGCCTCTTTCCGGGTATTTTAATAGGGCAAAACCATGTAGGACTAAGGTAGAGAAGGGGTCTCGCTTAGGTGGATGTGGGATGGGACAATACTATAGTCAATCAATGGGATTACAAGCACCATTGTCCAGGTAAAGTTGATTAGGCCCAGGACCAAATGGGGAAGCGAGTCAAGTAGTAAGCGGGCTTGTAGTAAGCGAGCATGAATAGGGGACAGGGTCTTTTCCCCTCTGGGTTGGGCTAGTGACTCACTTGGGTCTTTTCAGGTGATCATTACTTATTTAGAATGTCAATCCCTGGTGTTACTCTTTTAGCATTTGTTTGGCCTTTAGGTCTAGTTCACAGCAGGAGTCTCCATCCTTCCCAGAATTACAGACATCTTGCTTCCTGTATTATTTCTTTCGAGGGCCTGGCCCTACCTGACTGCCTAAAAATATTTCTATCTAACTCTGCTGCCTGCAACAATATCACTAAGGCAGTAACCTGCAATACCATGGGTACTGCAAGCCTTGATGAAAGGGTCAAGAGCAACAGTGGCTTATAGTCACATATGAGGATGCCTGAAACACCACAATCTTTAGAAATTTTATCTTTCACAAATGTAATGTGTGAAAAGGACAGCTCTGAATTTATGGAGGAAGTTTTAAATATGTGCACGGTGTTTATATAAACACTCAGCCTTGTGATCATGCAATCTCATGGGCTTGAATTTGCAAAACAAATCAAAAGAATTAAGACTCCTTGAAATACGCTATACAATTTATATCTCCAATTCTGTATTAGACTTAATGCATAGGTAAATATCATAAATTATAAATTAACACTGGCAAGTTTAAGTAACATTAAAAGCAAAACAAAAAATCTAGAAAGAAAATTCTATGTGAAAAAGGCATATTACAGAATACATTATGCCCAATTGCATGAAATAAGAGCTTGCTGACTTTCATAATTACTCACTATATTTTGCAACTTTGCATAGATAGTTGTTTTTGTTTTTTCCTTTAAGGGATATCTCTGCATAGGGAATTTATTGACATTCATTTCCCATGAAGTGCTGCTCAGTTTGAAATTCTTCTGATTCCACATGCACCATCCACCAACCTGAGAATTCCGTATTGCATTTTCCTCTCCTCTCTGCCATGCCTGCACATTGTTTAGGGTATGCAGAAATGTGTTCCATGTGTGTTCCTAAGCAGACCAGGAATTTGGCAGAAACAAGAGTGGTGATCTAAGAGCAGCACCGCTGCAGAAGTGTCTGCTTTTCCTGCCATGCACATAATCAGTTTCCATCCAACCAGTAAGTTTGCTGCTTCTTCAGGCAAATGTGGCTTTAATTAATTAAAAGCTTCTGGAATTTCATCAGCCAGAAGGAATGCCAGTGTAGACAAACATGCATTTTGAAACTGAAGTTGTGTGGTGAAGTAGGTCCATTTTGCCTTCCCTGCATTAAATAGAGGACTTTTGCAAAAGAGAATTTACTTCCAATGCAGCAATCACACAGAAATGAAGAACAGGGCTCAAATTTATGTCTCCAAGAAATGGTATAGAGGTACTCATAGGATGAAGCAAAAGGGTGATCTGTAGAAAAGGTGAATAGAGGAAAAGAAGGGAGAAGTGGTTCACACACAGTCAAACTTTATGGCTCTTCAGATGAAACAAATGGTGGTATTGGTGATACAGGACAGTAAAACTCCCAACCTGACCTGGATGAGTTCGTGTTCTCTAAAACTGAAGAATGTATTTTAGGAACAAATGGAGGTTGAGGAAAAAACTTCATTGGAAAGAAAAGCTTCTGTCAGAGAGGGACAGAAGGGGGACCTGAGTGGGTTGCCCAGGAAGCTGCCTCTTTCCGGGTATTTTAATAGGGCCAAACCATGTGGGACTAAGGTAGAGAAGGGGTCTCGCTTAGGTGGATGTGGGGTGGGACAACACTATAGTCAGCCAATGGGATTACAAGCATCATTGTTCAGGTAAAGTTCAATAGGCCCAGGACCAAACGAGGAAGCAAGTCAAGTAGTAAGCGGCATGGTAGTAAGCGAGCACGAGCACGAATAGGGGACAGGGTCTCTTCCCCTCGGGGTTGGGCTAGTGACTCACTTGTGTCTTTTCAGGTGATCGCTACTTATTTAGAATGTCAATCCCCGGTGTTACTGTTTTGCCTTTAGGTAGTTCACAGCAGGAGCCTCTATCCCTCCCAGAGTTGCAGACATCTTGTTTCCTGTATTATTTCTTTCGAGGGCCTGGCCCTACCTGACTGCCTAAAAAATATTTCTATCTAACTTTGGTGCCTGCAACATTAGTGTAATGGGAGAGTGGAGCTTTTGACCTTCCAGTAATCGCCCATCAGATTTCTACAAAGGCCCAAGTGAAGGGTGGATGGTGTCAGCCACTCACATACAGACTGTCCTTCAAGTGCCTAAAACACAATGCAGGCAACCATTACCATCCACAGGGCACTGACACTCCCAACCTGAAAGATACGTGGGCCGAGTTTGTGTTGTCTAAAATCAAAGAATGAAACTGAGGATCAAGGGAGATTTAGGAACAAATGGAGGTTGAGGAAAAAATTTTATTGGAAAGAAAAGCTTAAGTCTGAGAGATTAAGAGCAGAATATATTTATTGGGGGGAAAGAAAGCTCCAGTCTGAGAGAGAGACAGAAGGGAACCCAAGTGGGTTGCCCAGGAAGCTGTGTCTCTCAGGGATTTTTATAGAGTAAAACCATATGGTGAGGCAGGTCTAATGTGGAGAACATGGGAACTCGCTTGAGGTGGGACAAAACTATGGTCAACCGATTAGATTACAAGCACCACTGCTCAGGTAAAATTGATAAAATTCAGAACCAAATGGGTCATGTAGCAAGCAGGCATGGCAACCAGTCATGCATACAAAAACTGGGCTTTTCCTGTAGGGGGGCTGGGTTAGTGAATTCCAGGCATCCTTAAGGTGAGAGACTCATTTAGCATATCAATCTGGATGCCTACCTTTAGGGAGGTATATGGCTGCATTTGTTTACTGTTTTGTCTTGAGGGCCAGCCCACAGCAGGGGTCTGTCTCTCCCAAGGTTGCAACAACATCTTGTCTGGCATACTGTTTCCCTGAGGGCCCAGCCCTGTTTGACTACCCATAATGTTTATCTAATTTAGCTGCCTGCAGCAGTGTTAGCTATAGAAAAGCTGATGGGCTTGCACTTAGTTACACAACCTCTAACATTGTTGATAAGGCAAGTAACTACAACCTAGTGAAGCTGAAGGGCTTAATCAGGATTTCCCTCAATGTCAAAGGTTTTATTGTTGCCTACATAATACACCCAATCTCTTTTCCAGAACGTGGCTTTACCTTCATCTACAGAGTTTTTCCCCCCATGGCAATTACAGTTTGTTTCCTTGTTTTTTAGATGACAGCATTCAAGATTTCAACATTGCAAATTTTAATCTCAGGACTGTGATATCCCAGATTTTACTTTGAAAGGTTTTTTGATCTTTCAAGAAGTTACTGTTCAGATGACGGCATTCAGGGCTGTCTTTTGGAATTATGATCAGCAACTGATGAAAGCTTGGATCTATCACAAGACATAAGGCTCCTCAGTGTACACGTGAAACAAGAGAGCCTCCGGATGAAAGAGCCCTGAGAAAGCTCAGTTCCAAATCACCTATTGTTCTCATAGTTAATGTTTCTGAAAGAGACAAACTTAATACAAGAGACATTTTAATGTTAAAAAGGTGCTCACTAAAAAAACTTGCTGAATCAACATCATGCTCTACAGTATGATAGTATCTTAGAAATCAATATATGCTATCATTGTTTGCTACGTGTTTCCAAAGTGTAAATCTCAATGCATTTTGAACAAAAAGAATCCAGTATCGGTTGGTTGATAGAATGTTGGAGTACTGACATATAAAATGAATTTTGAAATCCAAGCAGACACAATACAGACGGCCTCTGACTTAGGATGGTTTGACTTTCACTTTTTTCAAATTTATGATGATTTGAAAGTGTTTTGAACATGCTTTAAATCAGGCTACATTAGGCTATCATGGTAAGTTCAGTCTATGAAATGTATGTTCGACTTAAAAATATTTTCAGTTAAGATGGATTTGCTGCACATAACCCCAAAATAATCAGCAAACATTGGTAAAGTTTGGTTTCTGTCATGAGGCAAAAAGTGTACAGTTTGAGACTAGCACCAGTAAGTCAGCAAATAAATCAAGGGAAATACAGCTGACTAAGCACCTGCTCAGGCAAGAACAGGGGCCAGGTTTGATCCCCAGGGCCATAGCCTCTGCAGGCCCCGCCCCAGGGTGTAGAGGCACACACCTGTAATCCCAGGGCTGGGGAGGCTGGAAACAGGAGGATCACTACAAGTCTGAGCTGTGTAGTGAGACCCTGTACCAAATACATTAAAATAAATAAATGACAAGGGAAATAGTCTTTGTTCTCTGCACCATTCAGTTTCTCTCTAACAGCTTAACTTTGCTTACTGCACATGTCACATTTACCACTGTGAAGTTGCTTGGCCCAAAGGCTTGATTTTTGCTTTTGTCTTAGTTTTAATAAATAAAGAACATCAAAGCCACTATTTGGTGAATGTCTAATGGTGCTGTATATATCCTATAGCAGACATTTAACATTCAGAAATCAGTTCTAGGATTTTTCCAGCATCTTACACAAGCTCTTGTATCTCTTACTGTTGCTTTGGTTATTCCTATGTTTCTCCTCGGAAACTAGGGCATTTTGTTGTCTGTTTAGATGGCTAATATTTGTCGTTGAGCTATAAGTAGGTATGTCGAATGTGACCAGGCAATACTGAAATCGTTTCCAAAGTAACTGAACAGTTTGAAACACTCAACAGCACATTCCAATGTTTTCTGTGCTCACAAATACTCAATATTTTCTAACCAGTTTGGCCAATTGGCCATCTACTAAATAGTTGTTACTTTTGTTATATTCCTTTGTCTTTTAATTTTAAATATAATAGTTTTACCATTTGTTTACATTGTCCCGTGAACTCTTTCAGTTCCTTTGTCCTGTGTATTTTGCTGTGAGCTCAGCTCCAATGGAGGCTGTTTCATCTATGGAAGCAGGAGTCTGTGGATGAAGGGTGTGAGACTGTTCCTGAGCAGTGGTTTTGTGTTTGATGGGACCCCACAGGTCCCCCAAAGTGTTTTTAAATAAACATTTGAATAGGATGCATTGTTCTTTAGAGTGTCCACCCCCATTTTACCATTTGGTACTGCATTTTTTTCTTTCTGATATTCAGAGATTTCTCTTTCTTTGTACTTAGCTTTGAATTGTCTTTGTTGTTATTTTGTTTTCTTTTACCAAATATGTCTATGTGTTAGAAAGAAAAGGAAAGTCCATGCCTGCTCATTATTCTGTCATATTACCAGAGAGTCTGCCCTAGTTTGTCTGGTTCATGGAAAAATAATTTCTCTATGTAAAATAATTTTGGATTATAGTTTAGTTTCTAATACAATTTGAACCCAGACAAAGAAAATGAACTTTTAGACTGTTAATCCAAATGGCTACAATAGTCAGTTCCAGTTAATTAGTGGACACCCTGATTTCAAAACAAATCCCAGTAATTTTCTCTAAAGCAGGTCAATTCTCAGAGTTCACAATACACATAAAATCAACTTTTTGGAACCTGCCAGTTTCAGGGTTAGAAGTTGGATATTGACAAAAATGTCCCAATGTTACAAAGGCTATCTTCAGTACTTCTGAGTCATGATCTGACTGTTAGCAATTTTTCACTTCTATGATTACTGGTGGCACATGACTGGCATCTATGTGTCCTAGTGCACACCCAAACTTATAATGCTCAATTGATGTCTCTTATCATCAACTTACGATTTTTAAATTAATTTTTAATTGTGTGGAAGCTCAGTAAATTATCTTTGCGTTTAATTTCTTTGCGTAGCACATGCTGTTGATTATGTTCAAAGATTTGAATTTAGAAGTATGGTTACATGAATTCTGAAATCAGTTTTGTCTTTAAGGAAACTTAGATAATTTATAAGTTTCCATTACTTAGGTCATTCTTCTCCCCCACTAAAAAGAGATGTGTGGTTACATGGAACAAGCACTAGACGTGGCTGCATCCTGCTCCTAATGTGCCCCTTCCTTCCTCCTTCACTGCTTGGCAGGTCACCAGAGCAGAGGTTGCCCACACAGAGCTGGTATCCTACCTGGCACCAGCAAGAAAGAGCTGAAAAAGGATTACAGAAAATTAGCTAAGGAATATCATCCTAATATGAATCCAAATACCAGAGATAAATTTAAAGAAATAAGGTAGTCTTTTTTGTTGTTGTTTTTCTTTATCATTGTTATTATTACTTGGTACAGGGTTTCACTAAGAAGCTCACATTCACAGACATCTTCCTGTTCTCAGCCTCCCCAGTGTTGGGATTAAAGGTGTGCACCACCACAGCCTGACTCGGTGGCTGGTTCAGCACACCCAGGGCCAGGATCAGCATAGCATGCACTGCCCCAGATCGAACTCCGGTCCCTGTACTTGCCTAAGAAGGTGCTTAATCCACTAAGCTATCTTGCCAGCCCTAAGAAATAAGTTTTGTATATATTATCCAATCCAGAGAAGCATGAGTAACACTACAGTTATGGACAACAAGATCTTCCTTCAGAAAGGTAGCAGTAGAGGCAGGGGCATGGATTCTATTTTCTCTGACATTTTTGGTGGGGGATTATTCAGTTTCCTGGGCAAAGTCGAAGTCTAAATGGCTGAAGAGGAGAGGACATGATGCATCTGCTCAAAGGATCTTTAGAAAACCTGTATGATGGCAAAACAACCTAATCACAACATAGCAAGAATGTACTCTGGAATGCATGCAGTGATCAAGGCGGAACATCTGGAGCTGTCCAGAAATCTAGTGCTTGCTGAGGTTCAGGTGTACACATCATGATCAGACAATTAGTTCCTGAATGGTGCAACAGATATGTGCTCTGATTGGAATAGAAAAGGAGTGGGAATTAATGAAAAGGACTGCTATAAAAAAACGTGAAAAGAACATAGTTAAATAAGTTAAGATTCTTGACATTCCTGTAGCCAATGGCATGAAACACAGAAAGAGAATTGTGTGATGGGGGAGCAAACCAGGCACCAGAAGTGGAACCAGGAGACAGTATTCTTTTGCTGTGGGAGAAAGAACATAAGGTGTTCCAAGGAAATGACAATGATTTGCACGTGACATCAGATGGAATTTGATGACACTATATGGATTTCATTTCATTTTTAAGCACCTTAATGGGTGTCAGATTGAGGTGAAAGAGCTCCTTGCCAAGTAATTGAAAGGATGTATTTATGTAGCCAAGCTGAAGGAATTCCACTATATCATAATCCCTTTGAAAAAAGGTGATCTTTACCTACAGTTTGATGTGAAGTTCCCTGAAAGCCATTAGATGAAACCAGATAAACTCTGAATTGGAAGATCTTCTGCCATCTATATCAGAAGTTAACTAACATTTGGAGAAACTGAGGAGGTAGAACTTCAGGAATTTTATGTCACTCAAGCCTCAAGAGGTGGTCAGAGCCTGGAAGCCTGTAATTATAGCTCTGATGAAGAAAGTAGCAGCTATGATGGACTTCAAGAGCCAATTAGCATGGTCATAAATACAGTTGGGAAACAAATTGCACAGGTCGATTTTCTCTCCACATTTACCTAATTTGTTCTCAAGATCCAAGGGGAATGTGATCAATAGATGAACTAATGGACATCTGTTGGTCTCTGTGTAACTTAAAATTGGTTTAAGTATTGTCTCAGTTACTCTTCTTTCATTCCTGGGACCAAATACTCACTCAAAATTAAGGAAAGAAAGACTTATTAAGTTCACAGTTAGTGGTTGTTTCAGCTTACTCATCAGGCTGCAAGGCAAACTGTCATCTAGCAGAAGGAAGCCATTCATAGCACTAGAAAACAGCAAAGAGAAAATCTCCCCTCTTAACACTATAAAGCAGATTACCCACCCCAGTGCAAGAATAGCACTCATAACAATAATCCCAGCATCTGATCAGCAATTAATCACAAACTCTAGAAACTACCCCCTTCCCTGACTTTGGGGAGACAACTAGATACAGAAACTTACATTCCACCCATGAACCCCCAAAGACTCATACACATCCCTCTGTACAAAAGACATTGTACTCCATCTTTAAGAGTTGCCAAAGTCATAACAGTTTCAGCATTGCTGAAAAGTCCAAGTCCCAAGTCTCCTCCAAGATCTAAAGCAAACTCTTAGCTGTGAGTTCATGTACAAATAAAAGTTAAACATGTCCAACATTTAATTGCACACAGAAATTTATCATTCCAAAAGATACAAAAAAAAAGAGGAATATAAGAGGGGCTGGTGAAATAGCTCAGTAGAATAAGTGCTTGCCTGGTAAGCACAAGAGCCTGAGTTCAATCCCAGTTTCCCCTGAACAAACAAACAAACAAACGAAAAAAAACAAAACAAAACAAAAAAAGGAATACAAAGCAAGGCCAAAATTTAGAAAGGCAAACATTAAGTCCTATAGTTCCACATAGAACATCCGAAGCAATCTCTGGGAAATTGTGAGCTTCTCTCTTAGACTGGCTTTGCTCCCTTCCCACAGCTTTCCTCAGACAAATTACATTCCTGGCTTTTCCAAACTTCTGGGCTTTCCACTGCACAATAGACTCTTCACTCTCTGCTTCACACACTGACCTCTCCAGAGCATATTTCCTGGTCTCACAGGCCTTCTTCAGAAATCTAAGTGGAAGCCTTCCTAATCTCAGAATTCCTGAGTTCTGCGTACTCCTAACACCAAGGCCACGTGAATGATGCCAAGATCTGCTGCCAGGTGGAGGAGTAGCCAGGCTTTCTTCTTTCTTGGCTGTAGGGGTTGAGTGCCTGGATCAGTGAGCATTCTGAACTTGATTATGAGGAACAAATTCTCTATGCCATCATTCTGGGACCTGGTGTGGCCACCACCACCATTCTGGACTATGCAGCTCTGTGGCTTTCTCTCGAAAGCAAAGTCCCTCACCTTTGCGATTCTGATGCCGCAAAGAGTGGAGACCTATTCTCTCCTGTGAAGCACTCAGGCCATCCTTTTCGTTGTTCCTTTCACTAGAGATCTTCTCAGCTATATCTTTACATTCCATAGCTTTATTAGAACTTCCTTTCTGGCCAAACTCACATCTTAAAATCATCTTGCTGGGTTCTTTGCACTTGATTCTCAACATAAATCTGCCTAAAAGCCCAAAATAATAGCCATGTCACTATTCCATTCCTTGAAATTTCTTTTGCAAGATTAATCCATCCACCATACTTAATCTCAGTCTCAGGCAAAGTCTCTGGACATGAGCAAAATTCATACAAACTTTCTGCCAAGCCATGATACACATTGTCTGGAGTCCAATGCAGTCCTTCTTCCCAGAAGAAATCTCCCCAGCCTAGTCTTTACAAGCAGGATTTCTATAGGCATTCTTATCTTCTGAACTCTGACCATAATCTCCCATACAGAACAGTTTCACTTGTGGGTAACATCTCCAAACCCTCCATATCTCTTCCTCTAAGCCGTTCCTAGAAGCTTGTAATCCACATAGTCAGGTAGTCACAGTATAGACACCACTGCATGCTGTCAAATTCTGTATGGATTACTCTTCTCTCATTGCTGGGACGAAATACCCAAAATCTAAAATTAAGGAAGGATCATTATTTATCTCACAAGTTAGTGGAGGTTTCAATGCATACTCAGCTTGCTCCAAGGCAGAGTAGTTCATTGCACAGGTGGATGCACAGTACCAAGTTCTATCTTGGTTACTCTTCTCCCATTGCTAGGACAAAATACCCAACATCCAAAATTAAAGAAGGAATCATTTATTTCACAGTTAGTGGAGGTTTCAATTCCATACTCAGCTGACTCCAAGGCAGAGTAGCTCATTACAAGGTGAGTTTTCTTTCCATATTTGCCTAATTTGTTCTCAGCAATTCAGGGGGAGCGTGTAATCCCAGCACTCGGGAGGCTGAGGCAGGAGGATTGTTGTGAGTTCAAGACCAGCCTGAGCTACAAAGTGAGCTCGAGACCAGCCTGAACTGCATAGTGAGACCCTGTCTCAAAAAGACAAAAAAAAAAAAAAAAAAAAAAAAAAAAAGTTAAACTAATGGATATCTGTTGGTCTCTCTGTAACTTAAAATTGGTATAGTATCTTACAGAGTGTATAATGTAAGCTGACCACAAAGTTGAACATCTTCATTTCAACTGTTCTGTAGGGAGAGAAATGACTCAAAAGGAAACAAGGCTATCTTTCAAACCTGGGTTATAATTTTGCTCTCTTTCACACCTGGGTTGTAAGTTCCAGTGCTGGTATCTGTGCTTGATTTTTATGAGACTTTATTTTTCAAATTTTAAATTCAATTCCCACACTGTAAAGTTTGCACAATTTGCCCAGAGGGTTTGTTTGACTGCACCTGCATAAGCTACTGCAAAGAGAATGAAGAATCTGATAGGTTGTTTCTCGATAGCATTTAGAGCATGGTGGAAGGGGCTCGCATGCAGTGACTTTGAGCTACTCTGGACCAATGGAAAAGTTAATTAGCAAAAATCGTAAAGTTTTTTGTTTTATTTAAACCGTCTTGTGAAAAGTGAGTCAAGAGTAGAAAGCAGTTAGTATAAAAAGAGTTAATTTTACTTAACTGAGGAAAAAATGAAGTGGTTAAAATAATTCCAAATATTTTATTTATGTGAATTTCACTTGCTTTTTTCTTATATTCATTTTTGAAAGCATTCAAACATAATTTTCCCTTATTTTCCATCATAACAGTATAAACTAGATTTTCTTGAAAGGTAAAAAAAAATAAATTTCTTATTTGTAACAATATTAGGGGTCTTAAACTAAGAATTTTTTTTATTCAAGACTATTACATAACTGAGAAAATAGCATACAGAATGAACATATTTTGGAGAGGAACTAAGTCTTATCAATGGGCAAAGCCAGATTCTGCTACTTAATCTTGAATGTGGCCTATAATAACTGAATGCCTATTACATGTAAATTTTTGAGGGAAGGGAAAATTATACTAATATACACCTATATCTGTTGTGTGTTGTTACATTATCCATTGTAATCATCTCATTGCTACCATTCCATATCATTTATTTCACACATATAATGAATATCAGTTGTGTGAGAAACTCTGAGAACAGCATAAGGAAGGCCAAAAGAAAAAATGACTTTAAGATGTAATCTAGTTGGCAGACAGTTGTTTAACCTATGTAAGCATTGTCTAAAAACTCATATATCAAAGGATCTACAGACTGCAGTACAGGGTTTCAGGGTAAATCCTCAGGGGATTTGATTGACCTTGTCAGATACAAAAGTTACATATCTTGTTATATAGGTCTTGCTTTATCTTGTTCTTAACCATCCAGCAGGAAAGTATAAAAAGTAAAGCTATATTAACATGCTGAGCTATAAAAGGCTCATGTCAACAGCTTCTGGCATTGCCAGTCCTACAAATAACCCACTACTATTATGGACTACTGCACTATATTGGATTATTTTGTTGAATGTATGCACCTACTATATTTAAATGGCAATGTAATACCCATCTCTGACAAAGCTAAACAAAAAGTGGGGTATAAATGAAGGACCAATAGGCCGGGCAGATGGCTCAGTAGAATAATCACTTCCCTGGCAAGTGTAAGGAAGGAAGGAAGGAAGAAAGGAAGGAAGGAAGGAAAGAAGGAAGTACAACTCTTCAAGTTGTACTATGAGTAACCACTACAAAGAAAACAATATGCAATTAATTATTGAAACTGTGCTATTAATCGATTTTGAAACTGTCTCATTGCTATTTGTTTCTCAATAAAATTAATAAAACAAAAGATAAAAATTCATTATGATATGGAAATAAGGATAAACAAAAATAAAAACACAGGAGATAAAATGATGCAGAGAAAAACAGAAAGCTCATTTATTCAATTAATATCAAATAAATTACCATCATATATGGATCTATACCATGAAAACATTTACAGAAATCAGTTTACTCAGAAGACATGATAATCCTACAAATATAGCTAATAAGAGAGCTGCAAAATCCATAACAAAAAATGAAATATAACCGAAAAGCTAAACAAGTCCAGTATAGCTGATGATTTTAATACTTTGCTCAGTGATTGACCAGACAAATAGAAATAAATATGAATAAGGATATGAAAGAGTTAACAATAACATTAAAAATCTTAACCTAATAAATATTTATGAAACTCCCTTAAGAAAACCCATACACATTTTTTTTAAATTTATTTTTAGGACTACATTTCAAAAGTTTACTTTTGATAGATTCACGCCTTTAATGTAACAAATACAGTGATTATATTTTATGTACATTCTTTTTAAATACAAGAGTAATATTTATGAAGACAGAGCATATTCTGGACCATGAAATGAATTTCAGTAATTTTGTAAAAATGAAAGTATATGAAATATGTCTTTTGGGGTCAAATGGAATTAAGTCAGAAATCAATAATCATTAACAAATCTGAAAAAAAAATTAAAAGCAACAATCTTCAAGATAACTTGATTGAAGAAGAAATAATAAGATAATTCAATGATAATTCAAACTGGTATGAAGAGTCAACATAAAATTGCTGGAATATTGAACTAGAAATATATGGGTTGAATGCTTATTTATAAATGTGAGAAAACCTAAAGTCTTAAATTTTCATCTGAAGAAATTGAAAATGAAGACCAACAAAAAAGACAATGTAGATTTTTAAAGTGAGAAATGAAGAAATCAAAGAAATTAAAACTAGAAAGAAAAAGACAAAATTAATATAAGAAAAGCCATCTTTGAAAAGTTCAATAAAACTGATAAATCTTTAGTCAGACTGATCAATAGAAAAATATGGAAAAATACAAAAAAGACATAAATTACCAGTGGCAGAATCAAGAGTTAGCACAGTTCTATAGATTCCAAAAAATTTAAAAATAACATTATAAACGACTAATTAGTGCTTGCTTCGGCAGCACATATACTAAAAAACAACTAACTGATGATAATATTCACAATGTGAAAAAAGAAAAATTTCTTAAAATACACAATTACCAAAAGCCACCCAAAAGGAACAGATAACATGAATACATAGTAAAGAAGTTCAATTCGTATTTAAAAACTTGTAGGTTCAGATGGCTTCATTGGATAATTCTATCAAACACTTAATGAAAAACTAATGTGAATGCTACATTCTTTCCCAAAAGGTAAGAAATGGGAGTACTTTCCAGCTCATTCCATGATGCCAGCATAGCCTGACCCTAAAAGCAAAAATGCCTTGGGCAAAGAAACTCTAGGCCAATATTCTTCATAAATGTATTTGTTTTTTGTTTTTGTTTTCTGGGTTTTTGTTTTGTTTTGTTTTGTTTTTTGGGTTTTTTGTTGTTTTTTTGTTTTTGTTTTTGTTTTTTTTTTTTGTATTTTAGGGAAGGGTCTACAGGGTGTTCACTCATAGTGATTGCACTCAGTGATCTGCACTTTTACAGCCTCCCAAAAGCTGGGATTACAGGCATGAGCTACCATGCCCAGTCTCAATTGCCATCTCAGGGAACCCCAGGGACGGGGCTGGTACAACAGGCCTGGGGATCAAACCCCTGGCCCTGTGCCTACTTGAAGGTGCTTTAATCTGCTGAGCTATTTGTCCAGCCCTTTCCACAAATGTAGATGCAAAATATTCTTAACAAAATTGCTAGTGAATTGTATTCAGCAATACTGTACTTAAAAACAGTATGACAACACCAAATGGTGTTTAAGGATGGTGTAACATCTGAAAACAAATACTGTTCATCATGTAAAGTGATACCAAAATCTATATGATTGTCTCAGTGGTTACAGGAAAAGAATTTGACAAAATTCAACTTCGACTCAGGACAAAAAATTTCAGCCAACTAGAAATACAAAGAAATTTCTTCAACCTATCAAAGGAATGAAAACCTACAACTAATATCTTTATTTTTAATAGAAAATTGATGCTTCCTCCTAGGACTGGAGAATTTTTTAATCTTAAAGTTTAAAGATTTTTCATCTTAAAAAATTGAAGCTTTTTATCTTAAAAATTAAAAAAGAAATAAATGCTACAAGAAATAAAAGGTATAAAGATCAGAAATGGAGAAAAAACTCTTTAATTGTAATGATGTGATTATACAAGGTAAACATGTCCTATGAAATTTGGAAACATGCTTTATTCTACATGATAGGACAAAAGATCAATATATAAAAATCTTACAAAGTTAGACACAGACTATCACAACAGAATAGAGTGCCAAGAAGTAAACTGATTTTCAATAAAGATGCCAAGAACAAAGGAAAAGCCTTTTCCAAAGTAGGTGCTGAGCAAACTGACTACTCACAAGTCAAAGAAAGAAAGTAGAGCCTTGTCTTACACCAGTTAGAAATATCATCTCAAGATGGATTAGAGGTTTACATGTAAGATCTGAAACAATGAAACCAATAAGAGAAAACAAATGAAAATGATGTAGGACATGAAACTACATCAAACCAAAAAGCTTATGCACCACAAAGGAAAGAGCTATCTTAGTAAAGATACAATATACAGAGTAGGAGAAAATACATTCAGACTATCCATCTGATGTGGGGATTGGTGTCTGGAATATAAAATGAGCCCAAGAATCTGCTAAGCAAAAAAAACAATAATCTGATAAAAATATGAGCGGTAGATCTAAGTAGATATATCTCCCAAAAAAGACATAAATGGTCAGTGGATATATATATGTAAAATCGTTCAACATAACAGGAGAAGGTAAGTCAAAGCTATGAGCTATCACCTCAGTTCGGTACAAATGATTATTATTAAGAAGACAAAATGCTAGCAAGTGTTGGCCAGGATGTAGAAAGAGAAAAATGCCTGCACATTGTTAACAGGAATATAAATTCATGGCTGGGGAGACAGAGTGATGGTCTAACCACATTCCTGGCAAGTGCAAGGGCATGGGCTCAGTCATGTCCACCACATGCTGCACCAGCCACAGAAATGAGGCCTGATGGTGTATGCCTGTACTCAGCACTGGGGAGGCTGAGACAGGAGGGTCATTGTGAGTCCAGGCTGCACAGCAAGACCCCATACCATATACATAAATAAATACATAAATACATTTAAAAAATGTTAGTGTAGTCATGTGGAAAAAGTATGTCAGTTCCTGAAAAAACCCTCAGAATTAAATCATTATATGATTTAACAGTCACGTTACTGTACGTAGAGCCACACAGATGAATAGATAAAGAAAAGGTGGTACCTATAGTCAATAGCATACTAGTCAGTCATTAAAAAAAGAGTGAAATCCTGTCAGTTGTGTAGCATGGACAGAGCTGAAGTCATCATGCTAAGCAAGGTACACGAAGACGAGCGCTGTGTGATCTCAGTTATATCGAGAATACAAAGGAAATCACACAGAAGTTGAGAGCAGAAATTTTAGTCACCAGAGCTGAGCCTGGGGAGAGAAGGGAGGAAGAAAGGGTTAGGAAAGTTAAGCAACAGGCACTGAGTCATAGCTAGTAAGAGCACAAAGGTCTACGCTATTGATAATAGTAACATGCTGTATATTTTTTAAAAACTAGGACTGTGAATGTTTGCATCACAAATAATAAATATTTGAGGAGATAGATATATTCAATTGTATTTAAATATTATGCAATGGTGCCATAAATCTGTATTGTATACAATGCACATGATGTGTACATGAAATATGAATTGGCTATTGGCTATCCATGAAATGTGTGACTTTCATGTTTTTATTGTTGTTTAAATTAAAAAATAAGTCAAACATATATATATATATATATATATATATATATATATATATATATATATATATATATCTGTATTGTGCTCCAGGACATCTGAGGGGATGATGCATGTACCACCTGTATAATGAGCATAACAACACACAATCAGAAACTAATATTTTTTAAAAAATAATTTTATTGAGAAACAAATAGCAATGAGACAGTTTAAAAATGGGTTAGGAGGACAATTTCAATAACTAATACACTGCAGATTGTTGTCTTAGTGTTAAGACCTTATTTTAAATAAATAGTTCAAAGCATTGTCTCTAAGATTATCTTCGCAGAAATGATATTCAAGTACGTTTTTGTGCATATGATTGTGGCTGAAGCATCAGACCTAGAGTCTCCCCAGGGATCAGGGTTCTGGGTGCCTACTGTGCAAGATGCTACCATGTGTTTTCTGTAGCAGAATCTAAAGAGCTGCAGGACAGACTGAAACTTCCTATGGCAACAGAACATAAATAGCCGACTTAGGTCCCCTTAGCCATTTGGTATGTTGAGAAAGTTAATTCACTACAACTCTTTTACTATAACAACATTTTTCTTACAGATAGCAAATCTTTTTTAAGAGATGTGGAAAAAACTGACAAAACTTTTAAGAAATACTGTCTAATTTATAAATAAGGATATAAATCTAATGGAAACTAAAATTTTAAGAATCATAAAACATGAAGTACTTAGTGATGAATCTAGTAAAACATGTGCCAGATCTATCCAGTGGAAACTCCAAAACACTAATGAGAAATATAATGACCTATACAATGACTATCACATTACTAGGTCAGAAGACTGAAGATCATATAAATATCAATTATTCATATACTGGAGAGTCTATACAACCCCAATAAATATTCTGCTTGTTCTTTATCAAAAATCAGCAAGGTGAATCTAAAATTATGTGGAAATGAGAAGAGACAGAAGACAGCGGATTTCTAACTGTTGGACAACTTATTACACCCAGCTGAAGTAAACTAGTGTGGTGCTGTGTGGAACATGCGCCTGAGGGTTGTTGCCAGCAGCATAAAGGCAGAACAGGAGAAGCTGCCAAAATGCTGTTAGGAGAAGCTGTTGGAACCAATGGATGCCAATAGTTCCCTTGGGCGGTGCTGCTGAAGGACTTGTCCTGCTGGCTTTCCTGATGAACTTTGCAGGAGTTCTGGTCCTCATTTTGAGCATTGCTCCATCACTCCGGAGGGGTGTACTGCTCAGCCTCAGGGAGAAGCTTGTCACATTGGCTTTCCTGGTGGGAACTCAGCTTTTCTCATTGCTGGAGGAGCTCACTGTTGCTGAGGATGGCTGTGGTACTTTG
>PVKA01022078.1:0-37669 GCA_004027165.1 Ctenomys sociabilis
AATGGATATGGTCGACAATTTCTTTGAATAACTCCCTATGGTTGTAGAATGCTGGACTGTGTTGGATTGTGGTGTCGAGTTCAAGCACCTAAGGTAGTTGAATGTCAATGGAGTGCCCACTTTTGACAGGTGTAGACAAAGGAAGGGTTGTAGAAAGAAAAAATCATGATGTGTGTGTATAGACAGTACAGTTGGGATAAATAATGCTGTGCTTCTACATAATTCTATGATAGGCAAGATCTGCACTAATGGTGGTTGGACAGGATATTATGTCGGCTTTTAGTGCTATGGTCATCCACTAGGTAAATAATTATTGAATTTTTGATATAATTCAGCTATAAAAAAACCTGTAAATATAATATCATGTATGCACCTTGTACAATACCAAAATTTTATGAAAACAGTTTGCAATGTATTAATTCATTGACTCTGTATGGTTAAGGTGTCTTGAAACTGTCTGATTGACATTTGTATTTTAAAAAAATAAAAATAAATGGAAAAAAAACAATGATAACTACAAATAAAGTAAAACAATTGCAAAAAAAAGAGAAACAACAAATGAGCCCTTAACATGCTAAAACTTATTTTTAAATAGCAAAGATTTTCTTAGGCAATGTGATGAAAGAGAATATAAGGTATAGCTACTTCTAAGGGCTAACAAAAAGAAAATAAAGATAGATGCAAAAATATGATAATTTGTCAAAACTGAGGACTTCCCAAATTTATTCCTCAGATTTGTAACAATATTTCTCAAAGAATGAATTGCAATATCATTAGTGTTTGAAAATAAATAAATAAATATAAATAAAAATAAAGTATAAACCAACATGAGAGAACTTGAATAGATATTCCTCACAACATACCAATGGTTCAATAACATGGATCTATAGGTAGATGATAGATAGATAGATATAGATAGATAGATAGATAGATAGATAGATAGATAGATAGATAGATAGATAGATAGATAGATGATAGATTGAGTTTGACATTATCAATCAACATGGCAATGTGAAATAAACAGTGAGGCATTGTCTCACACCTGCATGGTATGAGAAAGTGTGTTGACAGAGATATGGAGAAAAGAGAACTCTTGCACAATATAGTAGAAAATTAGTACAGCTCTTATGGAAGACAGTATGGTGGTTCCTAAAAAATGAAAAATAGAACAGCCATCATTTCTGAGCTTTTATTTAAAAAATGAAATCACAAGCTTGAAGAGCACTCTTATGCTCACTGTATCCTGTATGGCCCAGCTTGCCATGACTAAAGTCACCTTGAGTTGTAACTATCATCATTTCTCCAGAATGACCTTAACTGGCTCCTCCTGTATTGTTTCCTAACCAACTACAAACAGACAAAACTACTAGAGTTGTATGTGGAGTTTTATAACTGGACTCTGGCTCCAAGAATGTGCCTGCCTCTTCAAATCAGCTTAGATAAATCAGGTACATTCCTCCTAGCATGAAGTTGATTTTGTTCTAACCCACATATACACACATCCTTCTGATTCCAGCTGTGGTGACCTAGCTGGTCTCACTGTTGCTCGTGACCATACCTGCAATGTGCTCTCCAGCTACTTGCACTCTGTAATCCCACACCCCACTCTCTTTCTTGTCCCACAGTATCTTATGTTAAGCTCCTCATACACCAGGAACTGGTTTAACCACATTAATGTCCACCAGAGCAGGGAGATAGCTCAGTGGAATAAGTGCTTGCCTGGCAAGCGCAAGATTCTGAGTTTGATCCTTGGTACCACAAAAAAGAAAAAGAGCACATACATTAATGTCCACCAAGAAGTACATGAATAAGTGGAATTGCTGTTCACACACACACACACACACACACACACACACACACACACAAACCTAGACTGTGTTAAAGCTCTTCAAATTTAAAAAGCAGAAGGAAATTCTGCAACCCTTTGCTGAAAGTGGAGGACATTATGCTAAGTGGACTGTGCCAATCACAGAAAGACAAATAGCATCTTCCATTGGTATGAGGTTTTCTTGAGTCAAATTCATAAAACTGAGGAGAAGGAGGGTTATCTAGGGGAGAGGAGAAGTGGAGAGTCACTGATCAATAGGCAGAAGGTTTCAGTCAAACGAGGGAGAATGCTCTAGAGATCTGTTGTTCAATACTATACCTAGGGTCAATGATAATGTATTCTACACCATAAAGTCCATGAATGAGAGTAGATATCATGGTAAGTGCTCTTAACACTATATTATTAAAACATATGCATGAAAACAAAGATTAAAAATGTTTTTAAAAGCTAAAAAGGCCCTCACAGTTATTCATATAAAGTGTACAGATAGGGCAAACTACAGTCAGTTTCCTTTTTCTGATCAGTCTGTGTTGAAGCCACCTCTTGGAATCATCAAGATAGCAACACACGATTACTAGGGCAAACTGAATTTGAATACAAAAAATAAAACAACCTAAAGAGCTGCACTGTAACAGAATAAAATTCACAAAACTTATAATTCACAGAGATTTTAATAAATAGCATTTGAAGTCGTATATTCATTTCCCCAAATACAATAATACCACCATGAGTCATATTTCTAGAGCTGAGTAGAACGATTCAACTCAATTATGCTATAATTTCTTAAGTAAAAGAGCTGTAGCTCAATTTTAACAACATGCACATTTAGGTTTTTAAGCTTCAAAAGATATAAAGACCCGCCAGCCTAAGCTTCTTTCCCTACAAGAGAAGACTGTACTGTTTAGAATGTGACAGTAGTTACTTAGGTGAAATGAGTTCTATTAGAACTAATTTAATTTTGCATAAGTTGGTCTATTTGCATTTTGAATCCCCAGTTAGATGAGTAGGTACTACTTTACAGATTGATCTTGTTTCAAGCTCCAGAGTGTGGACAATGCTTAATCAGTGTGTACATCAGAAAATAAACATAATCACCAAGTACACTAATTAAGCCTAGAAAATGTTGCAACATGCATACAGTGTATGGATTAACAAGGCAATTCATTAAAACCTTAATTACAAATGCTATATTTCTCATACATTTCATTCCACAAGGCTTCAGATGAGGTCAGCAGTTCTTTAACCCACCAACATGACTCTCTTAAGTGAGTATCTTTTAACTCATGACACATCTGTGTATCCTCTCTATATAAATAATAGTTCTGCCTTAAAGCAGATAACTTGACATCCTCTCTTGAAACTAAGGAAGAGAAAGTCAACTGTTAGTAGAAAGGTTGAAAATAATTTAAATTAAAAGATGGAAGTGTATCCAGTGCAATCAAGTAAGCAGTTGATTCCACATTCACTCCTGAGCTATTATGATGGATATTGAGGTGTTACATAGAACTCACATAAAAGAAAATACACCAAAAAACATTACTGCAAAGTATGTGCATAGAAAATTCATAAACATATGCTTGTCTATTAAATATAAGAAATATAGGCATGCATGCAAAGTATTCTTGTGTAAAATGCATAATTCCTTTACATGCAGACTTTGCTTCCAGAAATTAGTAATTTTTAAAGCAAAATTTCATTATTGAATATAAATGAAATAGAAAGAGAGGAGATACCATCTATTAATAGGAAAATGATTTGAAGGAGCTTTTTTAGATGGGGGCGACTGGCTCAGGGTGGATCTGGGAAGGCATGGGGAGCTCGGTCTGAATGGCGCTCCCCTGCCCTTGACTGGGTTTGCTCCAACAGCCGCTTAAACAACTGAGCTAACCTGCAAGCCCCCAGGAAAATGATTTTGTTATGCAAAGAAACAGGTCATTTTCCAAAGATATTAATAGAAGCTAGTTGGGCAGGAGTAAATGTTATTGGTTGATTTTCTAAAACACCTTATATTATGGTTTATATATGAAGTAACTGCTTAAAGATGAATGTGGGAAACCCTGATCCCCAGTGCAGCAAGGGTCAGAGGTGGGGATCTCTTCTCTCTAGAGAGAAGCTTGGATCACGAGGTGCTTGCCTCATCAAAGGATTACTCTACTGATGACTTCACTGCTGAAAGGGTTATCAGGAGACAGGTCACAGATGGAAGAGGCAGGTCACAGGAGAACCTGCCTTTGCGGAGAATAGCTCCCCTGTCCCCTCCTGCTCTTTCTACTGCCTGTGAGGTGAACACCTTTCGTCCGCCATGACTTCTGCCCTGACTTCCACCATGACATCCCTTCAGGAAAGTCAGCTGTGATACCACGTGCCAAAATAGACCTTGTTTTCTTTTCCCTGGATATTAGTTACAACAACAAAGAGCCACAGATTAACTACAAATGGATGAACTGACTGGTGGCATGGTCATACTGAGCTATGCAGCGGTTCCCTGACAATTGATTTATTAATAACCACACTGACAAATAGCAAGCCAATTTCAAACTTTGTCCAGATCCTCAGTCATGCTTTGAAGTCCATTAAAAAACAGCCAATCTCATAGTTAAATAATTAGTATGTATTTCTCTTTTCCGACACATTGTACTTCACACAAAGTGATTTAGTCATGAAGTAATGAAATTTTATTTCAGTTTCACATTTTTGCTTGTCTAAGTATGGAGAATATAAGGAAACATGTTTATCATTCTTATCTTAAGCCAGTCCTCTATATAAAGCTTGGTAACAGTTTAATTTTGATGTTCTTTTATTGTAAATACTTTTTCTTTGGGCCTGGAAATGACAGTATTGGCAGGGTTGATTTCTCTATGATTCATAGAAAGTAAAAAATCTAAATCCTAACTAATATAAATCTGAATTCAAATAAATTTAAATTTTTAAAAATAGTTTATAAGAAATGTTTCTGTGCTTTTTTTCCTTTCTGCAACAACTTAAACCTTGATATTGAATCTAAAAGTAGGTAAACTATACGCATAAATAGAAGCCTGTTAACCTTGTGAATAGAGACCATGTAGCATCTTCCATTATCTAGATTATGATGTTGTTTATTTTGTCCTCTTAAAAAGTAAATTATAACGAAAATGAGATGGATGCCTTTTACTAAAATTCAGCTCAAGCTGAAATTCATTTGTTGTAGTTTATCAACTTTGAAGCAATTTTGCCTCAGCGCATCTGATCTCTTACAGCACCAAGCTTTGCCAAAGGCCATCAATCACAGCAAAAAGTGCAAACAACCATGTTTCTTTGTTACTGCAATGCAAGTACTGTATAAGTAGACGTTTATCTGGGGTAAGCTATTGCATTTCTAACTGAAAAGTTGGAAAAGTTATAGAAAACAAGCTACAATTTCTAGAATATAAGCAACTTATCTATAAGATGACGCTATTACAATAAAGCATCTGACACAGCACCCAGAGGGATGGTGGCATGTGGCACTTTGAGACCCTGATAAACGCTCTGGCCCTGATATCTGCTGGATGCAGGTTGTTCACGAGCAGGTCTGCACAAGGGCGCTTGCGCGCGAGCGTCTGCCTTCCCCATTGCCGGACTTCTGCCCACACCACAGAGACAGGCCAAGAGAATGCTGGAAGGTTCCTGAATGACAGAGACTGAGCTCAAGGTGTAGCAGGAAATGAGCATGGGAAGGATCGCCCTCGCTGGGGACTCCAAAGAAAACACACCCATACACACAACATGTCACATACATCACAAACACACACGTACATGTATACCACACAAAAATACCACTACACATCAGAGACACCACGCACAGGTGCCCATCACACTTTATACACACCACAAACCCCAACCACCATGTGTACATACCTAACACAAACACACATAAAACACATACTACATACAGACATATGCACACGAAACACACATAGCTTTTCACATATACATGCCACGTGCATCTCCCCACACTACATACATACTATACACACATATGCACACCACAGAAATACATATCATACATGTCACACCATACACATCACATACACACTACATCACATATGCCATAGGCACACAAATCACAAACACAGCCACATATATGCCGTATACATACTATGCCACATGGCACACTTACTACACATTTCACACATACATGTACATACTAAATAGCATCCAAATGGCACACACATATATCACATTGCGCGCGCGCGCACACACACACACACACACACTTCTGAACAAAATGACATCCAGGAAACCCCAAATACAAAGCTGATCTCCTAGTAAACCATGCCTGCCATTCCATAGAGTGACTTTTGGGCATGAGGTAAGTGCCATGCCCCTGGTCTAGGACTCCAGCCCCGGCCTGCCTTGTTCTAGCCCCCTCCTCTGGAGGTTGGTGTCAACCACACTAGTGTGAAAACCCTGTGAGAACTGCACAACCTGACCACCTTCGGGGGCATATTAGCCAACAGCTCAGAGTGGGCCAAAGCCACACAGTCACCAATGGAGGCCTCTTAGGGCATAGAGGACCCGAAGGTCAGAGAAGAGTGAATGAGGGAGGTGCTGGCCAGCATGAGGGGGAACAGCCACCCTTCCTGGGCACAGAAAGGGAGATCAGCACAGGCCACAGGCCAGTGTCTGTCCTGCTCACGCTGAGCATGATATGTTGGCCTCATCACAGCAACTCACTCTTTCTGTCCCTAAAATCATGGAGACCATGAGCCTTCCATTCATTTTAAAACAAAAGAATACCACTGACAGCAGAAAGTACTTCTCCCTCTCACTGCAACGGTGTAGTGTAAAACCAAGACAAAGGTGTCTCCCCTCATGATGATCTCAGATGTCTGAAGAAATGCACCGAATGCCATTGCACCTACGTGTATGTATTTGGGAGTGTTCACAGCATCTCATCTCGCTGAGGATTTGCACTTACAATGGGTATTCTCATAAAAACATCCTATACATACAACCTATGTGTACCCATCAAACCTAACACCAGCAGGTTGGGATTTAAGGGCAAAAAAGAATTACAATGTGCATAAGGCACACCATCAGTGACAAGACTGACAATGCTTAAAATACATAGACTTGACAGCAATTCGTTGTTAAAACCAAAAACAGAGAATGGGTAGCTGAAGTGAACACCATGCATCACTGCTTTTGCCTAACATGAACATTTATAAATGCACAAAATACTCTCACGCTGTCATGTTTCTCAGAAAACATGACAGGGGCAAGACCATTCACTTAAACACACTGGATGGGTAAGACAATGATCCTGAGAAACATCAGGAGATTTTTGAAACTAGCAGTTAAGTGGTAGGATTCTCATTCCAACTAATTATATATGCTGATACCTATGAACCAAGCAACTGCACTGAATTTAACAAAGTGTAATAGAAGGGTCACACTCCAAATGCCTGCCATTCTGGTTTTCTAAATATGTACTTTTTGTCATGACATGCCAGCTATTACTATACTGTCCTTTTTTAAAGAGTAGTAAATGAAAAATATGATAGAAAAATGTCACAAGACAGTCATGCTACAATGCTACTATGCTATATATGGATGGATTTCTAAATATCTATGTAAATATGGAAGTGCTATGTAAGTGTTCATTCCTACTTTTTTTAAATGGAAAAGCCACAAGGCCAGCCAACATTTTGGCTCTAGCCTTTCAAGGTCAGCGAAGACTCAGGACATAGGAGAACCTGTACTGTAACATCATAAAACTCAGTTGAGCCCCAAATTTTCTGAACAAGGAGATTATGGAACCACAGAGGAAAGAGATCAAAGTTCTGTGGTGTGCCTGGGGAGAGTCACATAGAGAGAAAACTTTCTCTCAGGCTCTCACAAAGAGCAAACTGGGCAAGCATTGTCCATGACTCATACACATGGACAACACAGACAAAGGATCTACAGAATAAGGTACAGGATTACAAGATAAACCCTGAGGGGACTTCACTGACCTCATAAGAAACAAAAACCACGTTTTGGTATACAGGTCTTGCTCTATCTAGGTCTTAACCATCCAGCAGAAAAGTATAAAAATGAGGTATACAATGCAGGGCCATAATAGTAAGTTGAGCTGTAAATGGCTGTGGTCAACAACTTCTTCAAATAACTCACTATTGTTGTGGAATGCTGGACTGTGTTGGATTGTGTCAATGAGTTCAGGCACCTAAATTGGTTGAATGACAATGGAGTGCTCATCTTTGACTGGTCTAGACAAAAAAGGGGTATAGAAATTAAGAATCATGATATGTGTGTATGGACAGTACAGTTGGGATAGATATGCCATGCTTCCACATAATTCTATAAGAGGCAAGATTTGCACTAATGGTGGGTGGATAGGATATTATGTCGGCTTCTAGTACTATGGACAACCACTAGGAAAATAACAAGGTATAAAGTATTAATTATTGAATCTTTGATATAATTCAAGTATAAAAAATAATATATGTAAATAGCTGTACTCTCTTACTGATAAGAGACACCTGCTACAATAATGTCTGTAAGAATAATATCATGCATGCACCTTGTACGATACCAAAACATTATGAAAAGTTTGCAATGTACTAATTTATTGAATCCTTCCTGTTAAGGTGTCTTAAAACTGTCTCATGGATATTTGTACGTCAATAAAATAAAAAACAAATAAATGAATAAATAAATCTTTTTTTCTTCTTCATATTCTGTACGGACTTAGAGTTTAGCATCTCAATACTTGATGGAAAATACATGTTCCATGTTATGCCTATGATGTCTGATATTTAGACTAATAGTGTGGGTAAACCAAACCGCATATGTTGCAGGGTAATAATAAACTTCTCTACTGGAGGGTTAACAACCTAAGTTTGCAGATTAAAAGTTGGAGAAAAAGAAAGACTGCAAGGTCAGTCAACATTTTGGCCCTAGCCTTTCAAGGTCAGTGAATACTCAGGACATAGGAGAATTTATACTGTAACATCATGGAACTCAGTAGTGCCCCACATTTTCTGATCAAGGAGATTATGGGGCCACAGATGAATGTGATCAATGATGTATAGTGTGCCTAAGGGGAGTCACATGGAGAGAAAACTTTCTCTCAGGCTTCCACAGAGAGCAAATTGGTCAAGCAATGTCCGTGACTCATCCACATGGCTAATACTAACAAGGGATCTACAAAAGTGTGGTACAAGGTTACAGGATAAACCCTGAGGGTACCTGACTGACCTTATCTGATACAAAAGTTACATTTTTTGTTCTATAATCGTGCTTTAATCATACAGCAGAAAAGTATAAAAATGGAGGTATATAAAGTAAAGGCATATTGATATAATAAGCTGTGAATGGCTCAAGTCAACAACTTCTGTAGATAACCCACTTCTATTGTGGACTGCTGATCTGTGTTGGATATATATATATACATATATATATATTATATATATAATATATATATACATATATATATTATATATTTTATATATTATATATATTATATATATATATTATATATTTTGTATGTTATATATATTATATATATATTATATATATATTTATATATAAATATATATATATTATATATATATAAATATATATATATATTTAGCCATCCATGTTTTGAAAATCTGTAACATATGTATCATTGTATGTTGCCCTGTTTATGTCATATTTTCTCTTTGTTTTTGCTTCTACTTTTCACTCTTCAAGTTAAAATACAAATAAATAAATCTTTGAAAAATGCTCTCACACTGATTTTTATTAGTACGTGCATGCAGTACATACTGGTTGCATTGCTCATGGGGAGTGACCTTGGGGCACATACACAACACACATTAGTTTCTTTCCATCCCTGTTGCCTTCTTTCTCTCCATCCCCCCATTCCCTTCCTATCTGAAATAAGACATAGTTCCTTGTTTCCTGTTACGTATCCTTCATTTTGCTTTTTATTTTGTGTTTCTCCTATGTGAGGAAGCACACAATATCTAAGCTTGTGTGTCTACTTTATTTTGTTTATTGCTGTGATCTCAAGGCGGATGTACTTTCCCACAAATAATTGAAGTTCATCCTTCTTCATGGCAAAGTATGGCTCCATCGTGTAGAAACATCACACTCATGTGCTGACAGGCACATAGACTGCTTAAGATTCAGCCATCAGGAATTCTGCTTCTGTAAACACTGGTAGGCATATATATCATGATGTGTTTAACTCCTTTTGGAAGATACCTTGAAGAGTAGCATCTTATTGAAATGTAATTTCAATTATTAGTTTTCTGAAGAATCTCCATCATGATTTCCATAGTGGTTGTCGTAGTCTACATTGTCACCAAGGATGTGGAGGCCCTGCCCACCAGCCTCTCCAGGATTTATTATTATTATTGTGACAATGTCCATCTAATCTGTAATAAGATATAATTTCAGTGTTGCTTTAATTTTCATTTCCTTAATGGCCATAGATGTCAAACTTTGGTTATTTGTACTTCCTTTAAAAAGTGTCTATTCAGTTCATTTGCCTATTTTTTTCATTGGGTCTTTTCTTTTGGGGGCCTAGTTGTTGTTTTTTTGTTTGTTTGTTTGTTTTGCAGAACCGGAGATTGAACTCAGACCCTTGTGCTTTGTCAAAAGCGCTTATTCTACTGAGCCATCTCCCCAGCCCCAGATATTTTTTTTTAGTTCTTTATAAATTATAGATGTTAGTCCTGTATCCAAGGAATATCAGGAAAATACTTTTCCAATTCTTATTTTTATAAAGATGCAGTCTGCTCCAGGAAGAAGATCTTTGTAGAAAACATCAATAATACTATATCTACTAAGGACTGGCTGACTGGCAATCGTAATTTTTGAGCTCACATTGGCTTATTCTGAGCTAGATACCATATTTTTTCGACACAAATCTTGACATCATGCTTTTGATTTTTAAACTAGAACTGTGCATGATGATTATCCTCTGGTACAGTCATGTCTGCAGAGAGTTCTTTTTCATAAAATGTGTAAGGCTTTACCATCCTTTATGCAGATTTTATTTGATGCCATTACTTAGGTTCAGTGGTATAAAATTAAAGAACATCTTCTTATGTAAAATAAATAACAACAAAAGCAAATGATTAAATAATAAATTATATATATATATATATATATATATATATATATATATATATATGCAAGACAGGAAGCTGACAGACTTTTGAAGTACATCTGCTTCTTTTTGGTTCCCCAGAGTTCTAGTTTTAGTTAACTATGCAAAAAGAATGGAGACAAAGCCTGAGGCAGTGCAAACTGGAAAGGAGATTGGGAGACACTCTTACCCTCTGGGAGGCCTAGACCCTTAGCAAAAAGGGCTGGGGATGAAAAGAAAGCTGCAGATCTTCATTTATATCCCCCTTTTTGTTCAATTTTGTCAGAGATGGGTATTCCATTCAAATATTGCAGGTGCACAGATTCAGCAGAGTAATCCAATATAGTCCAATGATCCATAATAGTAGTGGGTTAACTGCAAGACTGGCAATGTCAGAATTTGTTTACTTGAACCTTTATGAAGACAATAATATACAATGTATTAAGAATTATAATGTGCTACTAACCTGTTTTGAAACTGTCTCATTGCATTTCTTTCTCAATAAAATCAATAAAAAAAAGAAAGCTGTGGAAAAAATACAAACCTTCACCAAGGATAGCAGAAAGAAAGCATCAAGCCTTGCCCCAGGCTCTGGAAGAAGACACAGACTTGCCTAGTACACGCAGAGTAAATATCCTACCTTGTAGTAATAATAACTTATAAGGATTGACTCCTTTATAGGCTTGGCACTAGAATTCACCTACCTTAGGACCTTCCTTAAAGGAAAATTAAGAGTTTTTGAAAATGATCTGAGATGCTTACTGGTGGAAACAAACAAAACACTTCCTGAAGGAAAAGACCTTCAATTAATCCACAAAGAACAACACAGCTCAGAAATGTAAGGAGAGCTTGTCTGAAAATAACAAGTGAAAGGGGCTAGATGGTCTAAAAATCTATGATAACCTATGGATAAGGAAGGTTTTCATTGTTTACTGGCCTTTCAAAAACCTTACATGGCCCATTGGAGAAAGCGGAATGTGTTTTCATTTTTTCTTGAAAAATGACATTTCACAAAATCTTACTGCTCTCACAAAGGTAAAATAAAATAAAGAGAGAACAATTTGGCTGCAGGTATATTCAATAAAGGTATTCTCTTAAATACTCAAAAATAAAAAGATAAAAGAAAGGGGCTAGGGATGCAGTTCATTGCAAAGACACAGTGTCACAAAAAGGAGAGAGAGAGCGAGACTGAGGCAGGATGTCATGGTGCAAGCCTATAATCCCAGCTCTTGGGAGGCTTTAAACAGGTGGATCACTAGAGTCCAATCCAGTAGTGAGACCCTAAACACCGTTTAGATTCTTCCCTAAAATACAAAAAGGAAAGAAAGAAAGAAAGAAAGAAAGAAAGAAAGAAAGAAAGAAAGAAAGAAAGAAAGAAAGAAAGAAAGAAAGAAAGAAAACAATTGAGTACACAGATGAAAAATACAGTACTATTACACTCATAAAAGATCACAAATTATTTACATTTGAAATTACTCAGACAAATAAAAAGAGATTAAGAGACTAAAATATGAGAGCAACCCAGAGAGAGGAAGCATAGAATGAGAAACATAATGAACAACTAGTAGAAATCCAAGAAAGAACTATTAGGAAGAATTGAGGAACAACAATATTCATGAAAATTTCTTCAGATTTCTGAACCCCAATGAATTCCTATCAGACTAAAGAAAATAAAATCTTGAAAACATGATATCAAAACTACAGGATACTTAAAAATAAACAACAATGTTTGAAAAGTAGAGATTTCTTAAAAAGAAATGTACACTGGTATCTGTCTTCTGCCCAACAAAAAAGGTATACAGAGATTGTTAGTCAAATCATCTCTAAAGATTAAGGGAAATAAAAAGAAAGTAGCTACCAAGCTAGAGATGTGGAAGTAGAAGTTGTATCTTTAAAAATGGCAGAAAGAAAACCATATTCAGTCCAAACACTGGCAGTATAAACTTTCTTCCCATTGAATTAAGAGAAAGTAGCTGTATATCTACCTTATTTTGTATATACAGATACAAAATGGTCCTTCACTTATATCCCCTTTTTTTGTTTGGTTTTGGCATAGATAGGTATTTCATTGCCATTTAATTTTTTTTCTCTTTTTTTTTTTTAGAACTGAGGATTGAACTCAGGCCCTTGCACTTGCCAGGGAAGTGCTTATTATACTGAGCTATCTCCCTGGCCCCACCAATTAAATATTATAGGTGCATGAATTCAGCAAAATATTCCAATACAGTCCAGTAATCCATAATACTAATGGATTATCCATAGGACTGGCGATGTCAGAAGTTGTTGACTTGAGCCTTTATAGCTCAGCATATTAATATAGCTTTACTTTTTATACCTCACAGAGAGCAAACTAGTCAAGCATTGGCCGTGACTCATACACATGGATGACACAGACAAAGGATCTACAAAATAAGGTACAGGATTACAAGGTAAACCCTGAGGGAACTCCACTGACCTCATAAGAAACTACGAGCACCTGGGGTCCAGCCAACAGGAGCTAGAGAAAAGTGAGAACAGGAGAATAACCACAGAGGGCCACGAGGACAGAAGGTGCCATCGTCCCTCGCCACACAAGGATCCCTCACTGGCATTTCTGCTAGCCCAACACTATGGTCAGGAAAGTGAGGCACTTGGGACACAAATCCTGTGGCCAGTGGTACTGCAGCTGTGGAGGACAGCTGTGGCCCTGACCACTAGCACTGAAACAGTAGCGACTCAGGCATCTGCTGCACTGTTCACTGGCCAGGACCTTGACAGGAAAGGGACAAAAGTGAAATGGAAGAACTGATGAAATAGCAGGCAAACCTGGGGATGGTGGTGAACTGAAACTTAGTTTTATAAAACCTAGTTTCCCTTAGAAGGAAGAGAGGGAGAAAAGAAGAGAAGGAGGGAAGGACAGAGGGAGGGACAGAAGGTTTTCCAAAAGTCAGTGGTAATGATGATAATGCTTAAATAAAGAAACTGGCTTTTATTAACTCCTTCTGAAAGGCAAAAGGGAAGGCTGCAGCCTGACACGGATGACCAAAGATGAAAGGCACTTTTCTTGGCCTTCACAAGAACTGTTTCTTACAGTGGGGGAAGCACCAGCTAGCGTACAGTGGGTGTCTTGGAAGTGATGACCCCATGTCCTCATTGCCTTCCAGTCCTGAAGGTCCCCCAGCCTCTGACACCAACACATTGGGGCACATGCAGCTTTGCGGGGCTGCTCAGGTCTGGAGTAATCCCTAGCATCCAGAGCAGACCCTGAAGAGACACTTCTCCCAGAACAGAAAGCGGGAACTGGAGGGAGCCTGTCAGAGGAGAAACAGAACTGAGGCAGGGTCCCGGACTGCAGCACAGAATAAATAGTTAAGCCCCATTTTCTTGGTACTGTACAGATCTGTGCAACCCAGGTGAGATGCAACCGAAGAATTTCTGCTCATCCACACGATAGATATACTAACCTGGAGACTAAGAGGCATCTTATAAATAAAGTGCATTCCCAGAGTCAGTAGATCGAGATTTCACCTGTAACTCTTGAATTTACACTCCAATTTTACTTAGTCACCCAAGCGATCCTGGGTTTCAAATAAGGCCCACAGACACCAAACTGGATACCCTAAAATGGCTTCGAGCATTTCAGCTTTGTACCTGAAGGCCGAGCAAGCTGTGGCCCTGCATAAATCCCTGTGGCTTACTGTTGCAAGGATGGCAACAAGCGTGGAGGGCCACAGTGCTGTGTCACATTACCAGCCACAGCCACCGAGGACACATGAGAAATGGGCACTTAGGAAACCCTCCTCCCCAAGCAGTCACCTACAGCAAGGCAGAGCCCCTCCTAAGCATCCACTCAGTCTCAGACCTGGCTCTGTCTTGCCATCACCACATCCAAGCTGCTTCACGCAGGACAACTGTGTCGTCTTCCATACTACCCTGGCTAGCAGGAAAGCAACTTTGTGTGGTTCTGTTGGGTTGGATAGGAGCCTTGCACCTGCAGACTGGGAAAGAAAGCTCTGAAAGATGCAAGGAAGTAACAGAACAAAATGTACCCAAAGTAGAAGGTGTGGAGAAAAAAATGCCTCAAAAAAAAAAAAAATGCAGACAATCATGGTCCATAAAGAATATTAACACACCAGGGCCTTTCAGAGGGACAAAGACTGTGGGAATGAATGTTCAAACATCAAAAGGCCCTCTAAAAATATTAACCTGAGCAGGTTCCAAAGAGTGTGGGATAGAATTTAGAGCCAGTGGGGTGAAAGAGAACAGCAGAAGTAAGAAAGCAGAGAGGACAGCAGTGACAAGCGGCCAGGCAGTGGGGCCTTGAGATGCACATTCCTGCCCTGCCTTCCCGGTCGCCTCTCCCCGCCTTTCCCAGAGGACCATCCAGCCATTGTTGAGGAGCACCCATGGGCACCTGCAAATGGCTTGGCTGCAGCTAGCAGTCTCCCTAGCCTCTGAAATCCACCGTCCTAGCCTGCACCATCCCAGTCAGCCACTCAGCGCCTTCTGTCTGAGTGTGGCACTCAAGACAGGCTGCTGGAAGCCATGTAACACACATTTCATGTTGGGAAGCCCAAATACAAACACTTAGGATCCAGCTTCTCTGTACCAGGCACTTTTATAAATCTTGCCTTCTCCCTCTGGTTAGAGATGGTGGGGTTTTGTTGTTGTGTTTGTTTGCTTGCTTATTTTACAGATGGAGAAATGATAATTCCGAAAAACAACAACTGGCCCCAGATCACAGAGTAAGTAGGATGGAGGTAGGGCTGGTACACAGAGCTCAAGGCAGCATCTTGGACACACTGACACCTTCTGCACGCCCCAGACAACTCTGGGCAATGGGTGTGTATTCTCACATTACAGAAAACAGGCCAAACACGAGAAAAAAAAGGAACCAAGAAGGTTTAGGAGGCAGTTTAAGACACCAGTGGGCTTGACCAGGATTGCTCCCAAAATATCAGAGCCACATCCAGTAAGGTGTTGGGACTTTTACAGAGAGGGCAAGTGGAAAAAGACAAAGGCAGATTGTGATTAGAGGGCTGGATGATGTCATGGGTTACTAAGGGAGTTTAAATATCTCAAGTTGCATTGCAAGGCCATCAGTTAAGCAGCAATGGGTTACAGAAAGGAAGAAATGTGCCATTATCAGGCTATTCTGGACATGCTCACCCAGTTAGGGCGGTCATTCTTCACAGGCCTTATTTAAAATTTTAATTTCCCTTCTACTCATGTGGAGACTGAGCTTCCTTGCCCTACAAATTCAATCCTCTGCCGACTTTCACCCAGCCCAGCACCAGCCACACACCCCCTCCTCCTTCACTGAGAGCTTCATGGCGTTTACAGCTTCCTACCTGAGTAGCTTTTTCTCTGGGATAAGTTCCCTAAACTCCTGGGGGTGGAGCATTGGGCAGTACTTGAAGCTGTTCAATGGGCACACCTCAGGTCTGCTCTGGCGGGAAGACGCTCTGCAGGCCAGAGCCTGACACATGAAATGTTTACTTACAATGAACAAAACTATGAACATTTCAAAATTATTCTTAAAATATGAAGAAGAGAGAAACAACTAAAGGTTCATAGATAATAGCTTTATCTGACATTAGAAAGAGTCAATGAGAAGAAAGACAAGGAATAGAAACACTATTGTACTAATAGTGTTTAGACAAGATAGCATGTCTGCATCTTGTACTATGAATAACTACTATGAAGACAAAATGCAATGTATTAAATATTGTAACTGTCCTAGTAATCTGTTTTGAAACTGTCTCATTTGCTATTTCTTTTTCAATAAAATTAATTAGAAAAATAAACATGGGTATACATAAAAAACTAATATTAGAAACAGAAGAAATTAATCTGTTGAACTTCCTAAATCTTCAGATTTGCTAATACAAAACTTTGTACAAAAGTAGAGGTATTAATTGTACCCCTCAGGAGGACCACAGATAATCTGAATTTTACTACTCAATTTTTCAGCTCATTATCAGACCCTCTTTTGTTATGAACAATCTGGTTATTACCCTCGATAACAAAGCCATGCCAATGTCACCTCTGCAAAGGATCAAGGACCCAAAAAGCCTGGGTCTCCGTACATAGACAAACACAGCTTTTCTGTAGTTTTTTGTTTTTTTTCTTTAAAAGAAACCTTTACTTTTTACAAATAGAATAAAATATTGTTTAAAAAACAGTATAAATGATACATAATTTCATTAAACAAGATGATAGGAATTCAGCAGTGGTTGTTATACTGCATATTGTTGTCTTCAAACTAGTTGTTCAAATGACCAGCTATAAGCATGCAAAGTAAGTCAAAAATAACTAAAAAGAAAATAATTTAAGCATTAACTATTCCCTTCAGTAAACCAGTAGAAATCAGCAGCACAGTTATCTAGCGTGTTCAGTACACTTTTTCTCTTCCTTCTTTCTTTCTTTTCTCCTTTCCCACATCCAGCTCCTCACACAAGTTGTTGCCCTATCACTGAGCTAGACTCCCACACAGCCCCTAAATGCTATCTATAAAAAAATGTGAATTATAGCATTTATTGCCACAGCATTGACCATGTTAGATAGATATAGATAGATGATGATAGATAGATAGATAGATAGATAGATAGATAGATAGATGATAGATAGATGATAGATAGATAGATAGATAGATAGATAGATAGATAGATAGATAGATAGATAGATAGATAGATAGATAAGATAAGATATTCAGAATTAAACCCAGGACCTTGTGCATACCAGGCAAGCACTCCAGATCTGAGATTCATACTGAGTCCTTTTTTTTGAAACAGGGTCTGGCTAAGTCACCCAGCTGGGCCTTGGACTAGAGATTCATCTGCCTCAGCTGCTAAGTCGCACACTTACACTGAAGCAGGCCCCTACTCTGCACCTCATGCATTGATTGCATCACAGGCACTGGTGGGCTTCTGTCCTCACCCTCTCATCTACCAGCATACAGCTCCAGGCAGCCCCTGACTTCCACCACTATCTCCACCCAATCAACACCAGCCAGACCAAGCTGGTTCTCCTACTCTACGGACCCTGTGCCTCTTCTCCCCAACTTCATCATGGTATCCTTAATGGCCTCTACAACCTGGATGCTACTTGCAGGCTGTGAGCTGGCCTGCCCTCTGAGGAACAGCTAGCTTAGCACCCTCTACAGATCCTGACAGCTGGCTACTGGTGGCTGTTATCATCAGCTTGGTCAGTGTCCCCTAGGTAAGGCCCCCTGAGCCCATCACAGTGCCTGGTGCTCACAGGAGATCCCTTACCACCCACAACGCTTTGGCTCCAGAAGAAGCAAGTTCCTACCAGCACCATCCCAGTGCTGAGTGTGACCAAATACACTCAGGATCAACATCAGCTTTTTGGCATAAACCTTTCTGCCATGAGGCAGGTCACAAGTGTTGCCTGGAGCAGCTACCTGGAGCCCATGGTAGCTGGAAGGAGCTGCCCATGACTGGGTGGGCCAGTTTGTAGAGCTACTGAATGGTAGTTAAGGATGGGTCTCATTGGTGTTTGCTTTGCAAAAGCAAAATGAACTGACCAGCACCTTTACTTTAATTGGTTATCAAAAAAGTTTCTTGGAAATCAGTCAATTGAATATTAAAGTGATCTTAAAGCTTTTCTCTCTTGTTGAACTAATTTCATAATACAGTTGATGAGTGCTTCAGTTTTAATCCAAAAAGGTTCATCTCATTTATTCACTTTCACTCATTTATTCATTTATTCATTCATTCTGAGAATTGAACTGAAAGCCTTTTGCACTGAGTTAAAAGCCTACCCCTTTTAAATTTTTTTGCATGAAACATGGTCTGGCTTAATATTTATAGCTGCTCTTTTTCCCCAATAATGCCCCCGTTTTCACCTTTGGGTGTAGAGAAACAAAATGTTAATATGTTGCATCTCCTTTTCAATTCTTATTTTCTTGTCTAATAATAGAATATGTTCTCCTTTCATTTAACATAGTATGTACACAGTCTAGAAATACATACATAAGCTCGAATTATTGAAAATGTCTAAAGTCGATGTTAGCTTACTTAACTTGTAAAAATGTAAATAAAGGTTGACTTCACTGAAAGTTCCTAAAGTAGATAGTACAAACTCTTCTTTAATAGAAATATTTAACTTGTAAAGCTTAGCAATATGCACACTGATACACACTTTTGCACACCATGCATTAATGCTAAAAATAATTATTTCTGCACCATGTATAAGAACTCTTTATTCATATGCTTTAGTAACACAGTGTCACTTTTCCTCCACACAGAACTGCATCGATGTAAGAGGTGCAGGGGGTTGGAGGCCAGATGGCACTGCATCATATGACAGTGCAAAGACAAATAGAACTGGCTGCATTTGGTGCGTGCGTGTGTATCAAGGGAAGAAATGTTTGATTAAATATATTCTGTGTGTATAAAATATCTGGTAGGAGATGAGATCGTGCCTGAAGATGTTACTTCTTACGAGGATATGCCCTTAATACCTTGTACAGCCTCAGGTGTGTGCCTATCAAACAAAATCTGCACGCCCCAGACTGTGAGGTATTATTAACATAAAATGAATAAGCTACTGACACACAGTTCTACAGGGAAAAGCCTTGGCTCGGCTTTCTCCTTGGTGATTCCTGGGAATACAGGAGAAGGTGTTTCACTCCAATGTGTGTCGATTGAGTTTAATTGTTTTTTTTACTTTTATTCAGATTTACAATTGAGTGTTTTTCAATAATGGGACTCATCTACAATTCCTCATTCCACAAGCAAACAAACACAAAGCCTTGGTTTTGTAATACCAAGACGCTAATGTTTAGAATTAGCCTGTCAATCAATCCCATCTCCTCCCTTCAAATAAAGGATAAAAAAAATCTCAGATATAGGATCTGTGTACAATGAAGTTATTCTGGCCTCTTTCCTATGAACAAACAGGCACAGAGAGCTCATGCAATTAAAAATTGTTTTATGACAGCCTCCACCCTGTCTAGAGGAGGTTGGAAGCTAATGGATCCTAACAATTAAGGGCTTTTCCCCTGGACCTCGAGTGCTGCGTGTTTAGAGGTTTAGGCAGCCACAAGGCTCCCCACCAAATATGGCTTCTCCACACCAGTGAAGTAGCTGAAGCTTTTACTCCACAACATTGTGTAGCGAGGGATTTAGCTTCTCGTCTTTTGCCATTTTTTCAGAGTCACTGAGAAGGGCAGTGTGGGACACTCGGAGCAGCAGAGCTGAGCATCCCAGGCAGAGTCCTGCCCTGTGCTTTGTAAGGCCCCGCTGGATGGCACCAGGAGGAGCCCAACCCTGCTGCATGGGCTAGAACTGGCCACACCCACGGAGCAAAAGGGAGGGAGAGAATCCAGGGTGAGAAGCTACACACCTAGTGTGTGACTTAGTGACAGACAGCTGAGAGGACATCAGTGTCCCTTGCTGCCTGCTTAGCATTAAGGCAGATCTCAGGGCCGGTGCCCAATACAATGACTGTCATATTTTGTCCTTTCACTTCTTGCATCCAGAGTGTAACCCTTGCTGATTTCTTCACAAGGAAAATAGACATTCACCTTGTCTGCTACTTTTGCTTCTTTTCTCTAATTTCTATGAAATGTGATTAAATTTATTAGTTTCCAGGTTCATAAGGAGGGATGACACCTTCTTCCTATGGCCATATGTGTACTAAATAATATACTGTGTTATTTATAATTAACACATTATTGTTAGTCTCTAATGCACTGCACAGGTGCTAGTGAACATGTTAGGGCAGCTCCTAGACCATAGCAGTAATCTTTTGTCCTGTGATTGAATCTGAAACCATAACTCAAAAGACAGCAAGATCTCTGCCAATAAGTTCAGACTCAAGTGACCCCTAAAGCTGATGTGGGGTTTAGAGTGGTGGCCCACAGAGTGGTTTTCCAAGTGGATCTGCATTTGGGGGTGTCTGCTCCTTGCTGCCCGGAGCTCACAGGTTTATGACGTGGAGGGATGAGTTCTGGCGCAGCTGATCTGCTGCGGTGGAGTCTCACTCAGTGCAGAGCAGGCAGCCCACTTAGGCGAGCTTCTGCCTACCCTCCATGAGGCCCAAGGGAAGGACACCTCGATGGAGTTCCTAACTAGGATGCTCTTTGAATGAATTTGCTGCAAATAAGATGGGAAGCATCACTGTCCCCAAATGAAGGCAACCTGAGATCCTTCATTTGCTTCTGACCCTGAACCAGAAGGGGACTGAAAAATTGCCTGGTTGAACTCCCTGAAACAAATGATGCTTCAGTGGTTTCATGCATAATAACTGCCTTTGATGTAAATGGGGCCATCCGTCAGCAGCACCCAGCCGGAATCCAGCCTCTGCTTCTGCAGGGCCCTTCGCATGTGGCCCGGAGCTCAGGAGCTCACTGTCTCAGCACAAATCAGGCTATAGGATGCAAGTTGGGACTTCTCCTATCCAGGGTCTGATCCTTCAGAGAAGATTCTGCAAAAGCCTTGGAGGATGTGCTGGTGTATGGGAAATAGCAAATGTCTCTTCCTAACAATGTTAGTGGAGAGCTTTTAATTTTAGGTTTGGCATTTTATGTGTTGCTCATACAAAATAAGGTACAGTTTTTATGAGAAAAGTTATATTTTCAATATTATGCTCAAACAAAGCAAGATTGGTTCCTTGAGCAGTGTGTCTTTCTGACCAGCATGAACCTTGCCTCCAAACACAGCCTCTGGTTGCTCACGCAGAGCATGTGATTCTAGACAGGAGAGAACCCCACACTTGGGCCAAACCTCCCCACTCAAGGCTACCATGTGCAGAGCGGGAACCGCCAGGGGAGCATAGTTCCCTGCCTGCTCACATGTGCCAGCCAGCACTGCAAGCTCGTGTGCTTTCTTTCAAAGCAAATATATGCTTATGTGTCCATAGATTGCATGATGAACTTAGAACAAAAATGAAAGGAGATGGATAGGTGTCATTTTCAGACAAGATTTACCTCCACAGAGCCTACCAAGCAGCAATTCATTTCATCGCCTCCAGCCTGACAGACCACTGACGCTGGAGTGGAGCCATGTCCTAATCGTCACGCATGTAACGACTTTTTTCTTTTCCACATTTGTATGCTAATCACAAGAAGCAAAAATAGACTTAGATTGGAAATCAAAGATTGGTTGTATACAGGTAATAGAGTGCTTGAATGCTTTATTTAAAGATAGAAGGCTCTTGAACCAGGCTTTATTATTGAACTAAGACTATCTATCCTTTTTGACACTTTTTAAATTAAGTTCTTCCTCTAATTTATGTTTTTGTCAGCTTTCTTCCCTTACCTGGTTTTAAGCTGGCTTTTTTTCCCCTCTCTCTCCCTAAGTAATAAACTACTCCAGAGTGGAGAAAAAAATTTTAATGACCCTCAAAATTCAGATTAACAAAATGGATCATTTGTATATGGCCATAGAATTATGAATCCTTCTGAAATATCTGTGCAGAAATTTTGCCTGAGGCAAAATTTCATTTTCTCTCTCCGTGACATATCTCTGACTTCCCTCTTTTATAAATGACATGGTTACAGTACCTTTTTAGAAAGGTCAAACACAGACAAGTAAAGAGGGCTGGGGGAGCGAGTTTGAGGCTCAATGAAATTGCCTTTTCTTTTCTTTTTTGAACCAAAGGAGATGAGGTCCAACAACGTGCTAGCACATCGAACAGAAAGTAGTTTATCCAAGCTGGCCCTGCACCGCGCGGTCCGCCTGCCTCCTCACTCTCTTCAAGCCAGCCCACCTGCCAGTACGTTCAGCTTTTCATGTGACTTCCACAGTGGTCAAGGGAGCTTAGGACAAACAGAACAGGGCAGCAGCCACACAGGAATGAGTGGTGGCAGCCAGGTAATCTACTACGGTGGCTTGTTGGGAAAAAATTGAGGCAGTCAATTATCCCCGCTTGCCATGGCTCCTGCCTGGGAAACCAAAGTGAAACTTAACAGGTAAGTCTTCTGCTGCTCCGCTTTAGATTAGTGGAAACATTGTGCAGAGAATAAAATCAAAAGATGGAACAAAGAGAGAAACCAATTGCTGAGATTCAAAGAAGAGAAATTAGAGATCAAAATTGTTGAAAAATGATTTGTTGAAAAGTTTCCCCAAGGCAACTCAATGAATGCCCGCCCCTTGGGGGCTGGGGAGATAGGGGGCTGGGGAGATAGCTCAGTAGAATAACTGCTTGCCTGGCAAGCACAAGGGCCTGAGTTCAATCCCTAGTTCCACAAAAAAAAAAAAAAAATGAATGCCCGCCCCCGAGGCCTGACTGCTCTCCCCACGTGGCATTCTTCTGCTTTCTCTACTTACCGAAGCTGACCTTTCGGCATGGAATGCATTCATTCATGTTCTCAGCCCCACCTTTATCAGCCCTCCAGTACGGAGAAGTCCTGGGCCCTCTCCAGGAATATCAGACACATCCGCCTTTCACGGCCTCATTCTCAGGTCAACAGAGGAGCACGTTGCCCAGTGAGCTTCAGGAGCAGCCCGTGCAGCCTCAGCCCACCCGCACAGGTTCTCAGGACGACTCTCCTACTCACCAGTGGTGCAGCCCTCCCTGCCTCAGCTTCCCCACCTCTAGAGCGAAAAGTTCCTGCTTGCCAAGTTGTCGAGCACATTGGAATAAACCGTTTTTCTGCTTCCCACCTGCAGCAGAGCAGCACCCCTGCTATCCCTTCTTGGAGCCGGCCTGCCCTAACTGAGCCCTTACATCCATGAGCTGAAGCCAGCCCTTCCTCTGTGAATATCAGGTGTTTCTTCCCAGCAGTGAAATGCTGACAGGCTGGGTAGATAGCTCGGTGCTCTAAGCACCTGCCTGGCAAGCACAAGGACCCAGGCTCAGTCCCTGATACCATATGCCATGCAAGACCCAGAACCCAGGGTACAATGAGCCAACCCCAAGTGTGGGCATGGTGGCTCACTTCTGTAATTCCAATGCTGGGGAGGCTGAGACAGGAAGATCACTATGAGTCTGAGCTACATAGTAAAACCCTGTACCAGATAAATAAATAGATTAAATACTGCGTTAGCAACCATTTGCTTAATAAACATGCTACAAATGGCAGTTTCTTGTTTCTACAATTTCTGAAATGCTTATTTAAAGTTTAATCTCTAACTTACACATATAACACAATGAATTCTAGGCAAAGTGAATCCTAATATACAACTTAAAGCTAGTCTAGAAAAACATATTTGTTCTAGAAGTCCTTAGTATCTAAACAAAACAAACAAAACATCAATACAAAGATTATAAACAACAACAAAAACCAATAGATTTGACTTCATAATATTTAGAACATTAAAGGAATCTGCATCAAAAAATTAAAAATTAAGAACACTGGGGCCAGGGAGATGGCTCAGTGGAATAAACACTTCTCTCTGCTCTGGCAAGTGGAAGGGCCTGAGTTGAATCCCTGGTTCCACAAAAAAAAAAATTAAAATTAAAATTAAAAATTAAAAAAAAATTAAGAAAGCTGTCAAAGTAAATTGTTATATATAATCAACTCATAGGAAAATAAAATGACAATCTAAACTCATCAGCAAAATGGCAAAGCATAGACAGTGGCGTGTCACAGGGAAAGCTAATGGGGCACTTTTTCTACAACATCTACAATGGTGTAAACCTTACAAGTTATGACAAGTCTTTCCTAAACCAGAAAGAGCTGGCTTTCTCACCTTAAATTATCTAACAGCCATATAAAAATGCGTTATGTCATAAAACTATTGATGACATTTCTTTTATTTTCTGTACCTCACAATTGCACACCCTGGAATCATTCCTCAACTGCTAAGTGAACACCAACAGGAAGCAATTTAGACCCAGAGTCAAGGGCCTTACCTGGGCTTCACATGTCATCTACTGGCTCTGCGCTTAGCATAAGTAGCAAAGCGAGAACCCTGTCACAGCCTGATCTAGAAAAGGTTCCCTCAGATCTCCACATACGGTTAGCCCCGTGGGCCTAAAGGTGCCACTTCCAGGAATCCAACCAAAGGTCAAAAATATTCAGAAAAAAATACCTGAATCTGTAATGTATCTTATTATTATCTCCTAAACAATAGAAAGTAACAACTATTCGCACAGTATTTAGGTGCTGTGAGTCATCTGGAAGATTTTAAAGCATGAGGAGAATGTGTGCAGGGTTTTGTGACAAAGGCATGCAGCTTTACATAAGGGACCTGAGCCTCTGCAGATTCTGGGTCCCCTGAAGATCCCAGAACCGATTCCTGAGGGACATGAAGGGGCAACAGCATTTTACTGGCCAGGACACAGTTCCTGGCCCAAAACTAAGGCCAGAAAGGCTGAAAAAGTAACTTTTGTCAAGAAAGAAGAGGTGAGATTTCTACTTCATTCCAAACAATCTAATCTGACGCTTCTCTTCAGAGGTAAGAATCTAGCTGGTTTCAGTTACATCATGACATGTGTGAAGGATGGCATATTAAGTGGCAGTATAAAGTGATTCATCCAAGAATATTTAATGTCATAGGAAATGTCTTATAGTAATGATTCAAAAGAATTGGATCAGGCTGGAGAGATGGTGCAGTGGAATAAGTGCTTCCCTGGCATGTGCAAGGGTCAGAGTTCAATCCCCAGTTCCACCAAAAAAAAAAAAAGAAGAAGAAGAAGTTTAGACTGGGCATGGTGGCGCACACCTGTAATCCCAGCACTTGGGAGGCTGAAAACAGGCAGATCACAATGAATCTGATCTAGTAGACCCTGAACACCCTGCAGACCCTTCCCTAAAAATAAAATAAAAGGTGGAAATCTAGGGGTGGGGAGATAGCTCAGTAGAATAAGCATTTGCCTGGCAAGCACAACAGCCTGAGTTCAATGCCCAGTACCACACACACAAAAAAAAGGTGGAGATCTGAATTTTGCACAAATATGTGCATAAGAAATCACATCTATGTACTTACTGATACTTTCACATGTATTTTTAACCCTTACACTCTCCACCTGAGATATTATTTTTATTAAATAAGATAGACACTGATATTCTCATTTCCTTTCAGGCAGGCATGCTTGTTTCTCTCAGCACACTGGAGACTTACTCTCCTGGCTTCCACCACTGCTGTTAGTGACCCAACACCACAACCTGTATTTCAGTGCAACCCGGTCACTGATTTTAGAGGTCAAATTTTATATTCCCATGCACAGATTTCTTCATATCTCATTTGGTTCTGGAATCACTGGGTTTCCTGAATTTGGACTGTGGAACTCTTTCACGAGGCAGTAAAACTCCAGCCTTTGTGTTTCAGAGCATTGTCTTGTCCTACTCGCCTTTTTTTCCCCTCTAGGTTTGTGACATATAATATCTAAATCTATGAGCTTATCAGGCATTTTATCTCTTAGCCTGACTTTTGTGGTTCACTTTTCCTTCTGGGATACATTTTGGGTTTGTTGGGATTTTGTTGCTGCTGCTGCTGTTGCTGCTGTTTGGTACCAGGAATTGAACCCAGGGCCTCACACTTCCCAGGCAGGTGCTGTGCCCGAGCCATATACCCGGCCTTCAGGAAGCGTTTCGGATAATGCTCTCAGTGGACATTCTGTTCATGCATGTAACTCTGTTAGCTTTGTCTAATTTGTTGAAAGTCTTGAAACATTCACAGTCACATTTTTGCCGCTGGTTGTTCTGTGCTGCTCTTCCCCCAAATCCTTGAAGTCGTTTTCTTACACGCCGCACTCACCCCCGTGCCTTGCGGATGCTCCTTGGGCCCTCAGCCGTCTCAGATCGAGTCACCTCATTGCTTCCATCTTATCATTACCCTGTCTGAAGCACATACAGGAAGAGCTTACTTTGCTTTCATTGTGATTTCCTTTGTGGACTTTAAAATGTAAGCCCTCAGTCTGACAGAAATTCTTTCAGGCCTATGTGAAGCAGCAAAGTGTCAGGTTCGATCCCCAGCACCACGTGCCATGCCAGCCCCTCCCCCAGGGCGGGCTGAGCTGACCCCGCACCACTGCAAGAAAACAGTCTGTGATGTGTAGCAAGACACTGTAATAAATAAATAAAATAAAATATTTTTTTTAAAAAAGGACCTGCATTTACTCGCTCTTCTGCCAGTTCCCCTGAAGCATTACCCACCCACAACCACTTCAAATTAAATTTCCATTTCAGCTTTGCTACCACAGTGATGCCATGAACTCAGGTTACAAGAGAGGATAAAGCACGACTCTGGGTCTCCAACGCTCATCGAAGCCTTTTTAATTCTCTCATTGAGCCATCTTGTTTTAATTGTGCTCATTTTCCAAGGGACACAGTCCCCAGGGTCCCTGCCTGCTAGAGAGTTCTTAGAGGATTCCTCCTCTGCAGACCACAGCCGGGTAGCAAACCCCTGTGGGGCATGAGCTGCTTTGATAATTTTCCATGACCCTTTGAATTTTTTATTTATTTATTTGTTTATTTATTTATTTTTGTAGTACCAGGGATTGAACTCAGGACCCTGTGCTTGCCGGGCAAGCCCTTATTCTACTGAGCTATCTCCTTGACTTTAAATGTTTTTAAAACTTCTGTTGGTTCTTTCTGTTTACCTAGCTCACTGATTTCTTTCAAAACACAATGAGTCCAGATCTTTTGGTGTGTAAAACAGTTCATTCCAGGAGAGTCTGGAAGTCATCTGTCTACCACACTGTCAGCAGAGCTCCTTTTCCTATTTGTGGTCACCTAAGCATCATCCAGGTAAGAAGAACATGGCTGCTTCCTCTAGCACAAATTTTGGGATGCTTCAATACTCATAAAAATAATGAAATAAAAATCAAACATGAATTTGCAGGAGATAGAATGGTGGATATTGGTAAAATTGGAAGGAATGAGTACATCCCCAAAACATTAAATAATTCACACAACAAAGAATTAGATATGGATGTGGCAAACAAATTCAAGCACCATTTTTGTTCAGTTGGGCCTTATTTCCTACTACATCTATACAATGCATTGGAGGTTGGTAAATTAGGGACCGCAGGCCAAATCCTGCCTGCCACCTGTTCAGTGTGACACTCAAGTCAAATGGTTTTTATATTTTTATATAGTTGGGGGAAAGATGGAAAATAACATTTCATGACACATGAAAACTGCAATGATATGAGATTGAAATTCAGTGTTTATAATAAAGTTCTGCTGGAACCCAACCTCAGCCAATCATTCCCAAGCATGGACTCTGGCAGCTCTCACGCTGTAAGAGCAGAGCTAAATAGTTCTTACAGAGACCACATGGCCCACAAATCCCAGAGAGTGACCACCGGCCCAGGACAGAAAAATGTCCAAAGTCCTGAAATATACAAAAAACCTTTGGTAGAACTGCCAGAAAAAGAGATATACATGATGATACACATATTAAAAAGGAATATAACCCTCAAATGCAGAAAGGATTTTATACATGATTCTCTTTACAAGTATATTTGAAAATACCAATAAAACAAATAATTTCCTAGGAAATACACACTGTGAAATGGCATCAGGAAGACAGAAGTACAATGCCTGGGTCAGTGCTGACAAGGGAAGAAGCGTCAAGGCTGTCGCAGAGACAGCTCCTTCCCTTCAGGACTGCCATGTGCCAATGCTTTCCCAAGCAGGTTACCATTACCCCCAAGAAAATAATACCCACTTTAGTTAACTCTTTTGAGGCATAAACTTGGGAAGAATTCTTTTCCATTTATTTTCCAAAAAGTAAATACAATCCTGACACCAGAATATGAAAATGGTAAGTAAATGATACTAACTTCATGTAAAATAAATGGAATATGAGCATCTAATTAAAGAATGACATGATATAAACAAGCACTGTTGGGCCGGGGGTTCAATCTCCAGGCCTGCTTTGCCAACCCTGACCCCCGGGGTGTGCTGAGTCAGCGATTGAGACTGGGCATGCTGGTGCAAGCCTGTAATCCCAGCTCTTGGGAGGCTGTAAACAGGAGGATCACTATGAGTCCGACATAGTAGTGAGACCCTGAACACCCTGTAGACCCTTCCCTAAAATACAAAATAAATAAAATAAATAAGCATTGTCTTTACATAAAATGCTGAAGCATTTTATTAACAAAACATTTAATGTATCTACTTATGTCACTGAATTGCACAAAAAAGTCCAACTGTGAACTCAATGGATGAAAAGACTCATTTGATAAGAGGCAACATTTATTCTTGGCAAAAACATTGTATCCCTGATATAAGAAATTGTACCTCTATCCAACTCCTAACCTTCATATAAAAGTGAAATGCTAGCAACTTTTCTGCTTAAGTAAACAATATATAGTTTCCCACATTATTGAATATTTTCCTGGAAGTGGACTTTGACAAAATATTAGGTCAGTAGAGAATCCATCATTACTGCAGATGTCATGCTCTGATCAGAAAGAAAAGCTGGAAGAATAAATCCTAAGAAAAGCAATTGGAAAACAGCAAGACACGGTACACCTGCCTTGTTCTTCCTCATTGTCCCTCCCTATCTCTCTTTATCCCAGCATGGCATGAGGTGGCACAAACCAAGGGAGCTGAAGAAGGTCTAAGCAAGGACACGGTGACAACCTGGCAAGGCAACTGGAGCTCAGGGAGCAGAAGGCAGCATCCACCACATGGGGCCCAAGAAGGGTGGATGAGGGACACCAGCCCTAGTAGGAGGAAGTGGCTCCCCCCGGGGCAGGACAGTGACCCCTCAGGGCCTCCAGTCCTGTAATGAGCATCACAGCAGAGAAGAGTAAGTGCGCTTTGGGTGTTTGAAGCAGCATCTACTCAGGGTACAAGGGTGGTATGAGACCCAGGTGGGGGTGGCAGCAGTGCCAGAAGCTGATTAGCATTGGGTCAGTGAATGCATAAGAAGCACGTTATGAGTGGTAGAGCACTGGCCCAGCATTGGAAAGGCTCTGGCTCCATCCTCAGGACTGAAAAATGAAAAATGAATGTTGAGGACAGTGAAAGCCTTCTCTCTCACTGTCAGAACAGCTAGGTACCGATGCAGAAAAGAAGAAAATTAAACCCACACTTATGCATTGGAACTGAGAGCACAGAGTGTGAATCAGGGTTTTCAGTGATATACAAATAAGTAGTTGCAGAAATAAGTATGAATTACAGGAGTTTGTGGGTGACTCTTGTTCATACATGCTTATTCATAAACACAGAAACATCCTGGATGGTGCAGCCTGACGACGGGGCGGCATCCCAACTCCAGCGGGCATACAGAGCACTAGAGCCTCCCTTCTAAGTTTCTAACAGAGTTTTCCACGAAAAGGAGGATGCTTCCTCCCTGGCTGGGACAAGATAGTGGGGAGCATGTCCAAAGGAAGCAGAACCAAGTAGAAGTGTCCTCTAGACTAAGCCTCGCACATGTGAGCATCAGCAGAAATAACAGCAGCAGCATGAACTCTGTAGTAAGGAATCAATACAGATGTAAGAATGTAAACAAACACATCTGGAACAACCCCTTCCTTTGAGTACACTGTTTATAAATCTGTACAGAAAGAATGATGCAGCTGAAAAATTTACCATGTGGCACTCGATTTACCATAGGGCATCGACAGCAGCACCTAGAGAGCCCGCAGAGCAGTGGCTCCGCATGTTTACCACCACGCCTGGCAGGAGCCGCAGCGCCAGTCCCACCCACATCACCACCACCACCATGAGCAACAGCAGGGTCCAGAGCCCACAGCTACAGTGGGTCTACGGTGACCACAAACCAAGCTCCCTGGAAACCTGGCGGCTTCATCTGGGCACCACTTGCTGGCAGGAACAAGAAGTTCACTGCAAGGAAGTTTGGGGAAATGGCTCCCTCCTAAAAAACTGCTTCTTCACAGAAGTGACACTCTGTTGGCAAGTTCCTTTGATGTGCAAAAACCTTTTAATAAGATGAGATCCTAGTTGTTTGATTCTTTGAAATATTGATCATGCAGTTGGAGTTTTCTTCATGAACTTTCTGCTACGTCTATGTCTTTAAGATTTCTAACTACTTTCCCTCCTGGTAGATTTAGTGTTTCTCTTTTAATACTCAGATCTTTGATCCATTTTAACTTTATTTTAGAGCATGGTGACAAACATGGGTCTAGTTTTAGTCTTTATCATGTAAGACAAAGTTTTACTAAAACTATTTCCAGAATGCATGGGACACCTTTCCGTATTCTGATAGATGTTTCAATTTCTTTTTTCAGACTCATGTAGTTCTAAATGTATAGATCTTTACTTTCTTTATTACCTACGTACTTTTTTGGGGTGTCATTGTGAAGGGTGCTGCTTCCCCAATTTCTCTCTCAGTGAGTTTGTTGATTATGTACAGGAATGCTATTGAGTTTAGAGTGTTAACTTGTATACAGCTACAATACTGAATTTATTACTTGTAGAAGTCTCTTAGTGGAGTTTTTGGATCTCCTAGTAGTGTATCAGGTCATCTGCAAATAACGATAATTTAACTTCTTCCTTTTCTATCTTTATTCTATTTATTTTTCTCATCTAATCATTCTGAATAATGTTTTCAGAACTATATTGAATAGGAGTGGTAATGGTGAACATCCTTGTCTTAATTTTAGAGTGAAAGCTTTCATTTTTGTCAATTTGGTTTGTCATAGATAGCTTTTTTCAGATTCATGTAAAGACCATCTATTCTGTAGGGTTTTTATCATGAGTGCTGGACTTTATCAGAATCTTTTTATGCATCAACTGAGATGATCATTTGATTTTTGTCTCTAGCTCTGTTGATATGGTGCATTAATTTATTGATTTTCATCTATTGAATCATCCCTATGTTGCTGAAATGAATTCCATTTGATTGTGGTCTATAATCTTCTTGAAGATTTGCTGCATTCTGTTTACTAGTATTTTATTGAGGATTTTTACATCTATGTTCGTTATGCAGATTGGTGTATAGTTCTATTTTTTGGTTGGGTCTTTTATCTGATTTTGGTATCAGGGTAATACTTTTCTCCAGAAATGAATTAGGAACAATTTCTTCCCTTTCAATTGCACTAAAGATTTTGAGGGGGATTGACATTAAGTATTCTCTAAATTTCTTGTAGAATTCAGCCATGAATTAATCCGGACTTGGGTTTTTCTTTGTTTATAAGTTTTTAATTACATTTTCAATTTCATTAATTGACATTGGGTTATTCAGAATTTTTATAGCTTCTTGATTCAGCTTTGGTAGCTCCTACATTTAAAAAAATCTGTCCATTTCTTCTGTATTTTCCATATTATTCATGTAAAGATTTTCAAAGTAAGTATTGATGATATTCTAAATTTCCATATGATCTATAATAATTTCATCCTTTAATTCCCTATTGTGTGAATTTCAGGTTTTTCATTCTTTTTTTGAAAGGTTACCTTAAGGTATATTAATTTTATTTCTTCTTTCAAAGAACTAACTCTTCAATTCATTAACTCTTTGTATTGTTTTCTTAGCCTCCATTGCATTAATTTCTGCTCTGATTTTTATAATTTCCTTGCTTTTATGGGTTTTGAGTTTAACTTGCTCTTCTTTTTTCCAAAAGCTTTAGATGCAGCATTAGATTATTTTTGCTTGTTCTCTTTTCCTGATGTGAAAATTCACCACCATAAATTTCCCTCTAAGAATTGTTTTCATTGTGTGTCAAAGATTCCAGTATGTTTTATCTGAATTTTGTCTAATTTTAGATATTGTTTAATTTCTTCTTTAATTTTATCTGTGATCCATTGGTTTTTTTGGAGATTATTATTTATTTTGGATATTTCTTTAATCAACAATTCCCAATTTCATTGTACTAGGTCAGATAATATGTATAGGATAATTTCAATTCCTTTGCATCTACTTAAGTGTGTTTTCTGGGCTAGTGCATGGTCTATTTTAGAGAATATCTTATATGCAATTAAGAAGAATGTGTATTCTGATGTTGTTGGGTAGAACAGTTGTAAATGTTTACTAAGTCCAGTCATTTACATGTTTGGTTCAATTCTGTCTCTTTGTGACAATGGGGTATTAAGGTCCCCTGCTATAATTGTGCTATTATTTATTTGACTTTTCATGTCTATTCATATTTGTCTGGATGCCCCTGTATTTGGTGCACATATATTTGTAATTGTTATGTCTTCCTCTTGAATTTCCCTCTAACAAATATTTAGTGACCTTCTTTCTCCCTTTTGTTGAGCTTGGTTCACATGGTCTGCTAATAGAGTAGCTACTCTTTTCTGGGCTCCTGTTCCATGGAGCATGGTCTTCTATCCTTTGACTTTCAGTCTACAAATTTCTCTTTTAGTTAAATGTGCTTCCTGTATACAGCATATGGCTGGATCATGTTTCTTGATCTCTTCTGCCAGTGTTTCTTTTGATTGGTGAATTGAGGCCATTTTCATTGATGGGCATAACTGATATGCATTGATTTACCCTTGATGTGTTATTTTTCTGCTATTGATTCCCTAATTTTCCCCTCTGTTTAATTGTTTGCCCTGTGTGGTGGGTTCTTTCTGATGTTGTTCTTGGAGCTGTCATCATTTTTATCTCTATGTAGAATAGCTTTCAGTATTCTTTGTAGGGTTTGTTTGGTTATCTTCTCTTGCTTAGCTCATTACAAGTGCCACCCAATGAGGCGCCTGGCTTCCAATGCTGTCTCTTTACTCTATTTTTTCAGGCTTTTATTTTTGCACCTGGAATCAAACTCAGAAACTCATGCTTGTCAAGCAAGCACTGTGCTATATGCTTTGCTGTATTTTTTAATGCAGCCGTCTAAGTATTCATTGCAAAGCATTCATCAGATACAGCACATCTCAAATCCTGCACGTCTCTAAGTCTTCAAAGAATGTCTTCAGTTTGCCACAGCCTCAAGGCCACATTCCCAGTGGCTCCATTGCCTGCCTTCAGTCCCTGTTACAATTCATTCTACCCACAGATCCTGGCCTCTCCACAAACACGCTGTGCGGTGGTTACCGTGCTGTTGCCTCGCCTGGGATGTTTTTCCTCCACACTCATGTTCCTTGCTCCCTCATCTCCTTTGCTACTTTACCCTTGCAGTGCAGCCTCTCAGCCACCTTCATTAAAATACTCCTCACAATGACCACATTCTAGCACATTTAATAATTCTCTTCTTAATTGTGATTATTTCTGGCCCCTTTGCTACAAGAAAAATGCTAAAGGGTAGGAAATGTTTGTCTATTATATTTGTGGAACAGGGTGTCAGAGAAGGGATTTCAATGAAGTTACTCAAAAAATACAGGTATAAGGAAAATGAATACAGAAAAACATATCGTGGAAGGCACTGTGTGTGAAGGAACATGTGTGAAATTTACTGTGAGGGGTGAGGGGGAACCTGGGTAACTTTTCTTTTAAATATTAAGTGCTATTATACTAGGCAGATAAATCTAGAAACAGCTTACAAATTAACACACAATGAGAGACAAACACAACACTCGCAGGAATACAGTATCCCAGAAAGAAGAAAGGAAGGCCTGGAAAGAGCATTGTTACTGGGAGTGGAAGTCAGAGCTCCAAGGAACACACCTACTGATGCCTTTGTCATAATACAGCAGCAAGATAGAGGCAGAAAATAAATCCATTTCCTTGACTTGGATGGCCAGAGGCATGGAGGGTGGTGGCAAGAGCCCAGGGATTTCTCAAGGAAGCTTGATAGGATGCAAAGTGTTCTTCTGAATGGAGATCATACGAGTGCAGGAGGGAAACACAAACCAAGACTACAGAAGGCTGCTGAAGAAGAAGCACTGAGCTCAGGAGTGGGTCACACTGAAGGAGGGATGTGGAAGCCAGAGACAAGCTTTGGGGATCCAATGGGTCAGTGGGAGCTTTTATGGAAGCTCCACGCTTGATCTTGAAATGATTGTTGATGAGTAAAAAGATAAAAACAGACCAACAGATAAAACTTTTAGGAAGGAATGAAATCTGAGTACTTGAGGTTTTTTTATTAGACAAAGAGACAAAAGAAGCTCACAGGGCTAGAAAGATCAATATAATGACCTATCTTGGATTCTATAATCAGTATATTTTATTGATCTATACTATGCTAGATGTATGATTAGATTTATAAAAGTGTAGTATAATTACGCATATGTAGACATTATATTTATATTTTCCGACATTTAGTTGAAGTATAAAATAACATTAATTTGTGTGGTTTTTAGACACAGTTTTCAAACTGAGGTCTAGAGTGTACAGTTGAAAATTTCAAGATGTGGAATAACAGAATTCTGCCTTAGGAAGGCAAAATACTGGACTCCAGAGAAAAAATGTCATGATATTACCAGGGTCCACAATGTGAATCCCTAAATTCTTTGGGTTAGGTCAAATTTCATGCTATAAAGGTTTTGATCCCAACAGACCCCAGGGAAAGGCAAACAGAGAGCAAAACTTGGTCTTTGGAGTGATCAGAAGAGTTCTGTCATCTTCATCAAACTTTGGGATCGTCTACAATTTCTATGTCAAATAACAATCCTTAGTTACTGGGGAGCCCAGGAAGCCATTTGTGCATTAGATAAGAAACATCAGCTCCAAATAATCACCATTATGATATTCATGTAGCTTCTCCATTTGATTTTCTATGTGGAGCTGAAACACCCAGGTACAACTCTTACTCACTGTGCAAAGGCTCCTGTATCTCCTCACTTGGCCTAGTAGCATAAGCAATGCCCCAGTACTGAAAACCCTTCCAGGAATCACCTAACAGTACTATCTGCTGTATGGCTAGCACTAGGGCTGTCTATTCTCTACTGGTGGGCATATTGACACTTTCCACAGATTGGTGAGTCAGGTTGGTTGTGTTCTTTTTTGATGAAGGAATTGAACTCAGGGCATTGCACCTGCCAAGCATGCCCTGTGCTGCTGAGCTACATCCCTGGCCCTCAGTTTCCATGTGTGAAATGAAGAGCAGAGAACAGACATGAGAAGCAGGCATTTCTTGACCTAGATGTACGAGTATAAACTGAGGACTCTCAGGGAGCTTATGTTTTCTCATTGCTTCTAGACATTGACACATCTGAAAGCAGGGCAAGAAGGTCAAAGAAACTCTTCCAGGGAGATCTGGAAGAGTGGATGAGCATCAATAAGCCTGTCCTTTGCCAATTTTAGACATTTTTTTAGAACATTCACAGTAGTCCACTCTTCAACAGCATACTGGTCCCAAAGCACAATGCCACTGAACTTAAAACAAAATCTAACACATACACAAACACACAAAAAAAAAAAACATGTACACATACACACTGAGTGACAGTACCTAACCACTAAGCTACACATCTTTCACCATTTGCTTTTAATGCATTTGGTATTTGAGACAGAGTCTCACTATACAGCTCAGACTCATGGTGATCCTCCTGTTTTCAGCCTCCTCAGCATTAGGATTATAGGCATGTGCCACTACACCCAGACTCAGTCATTAGCTCAGCCTGTCCAGGGGTGGGAGTGGCACAGCATGTGGTCCAGGGATCAAACCCCAGTCCCTGCCTTGCCTAAGCAGGAGCTTAATCCACTAAGCTATCTCACTGGCCTTCTCTCATCATTTTTAAACCCAAACCAAAATACATTGTGATGGTTTCTTCATGCTGCCAAGGATTCATGTGCAGAAATTAGTCTCCACTGTGAGGTATCAAGAAGTTTAGCCCAACTCTGGTGCTTAAAGCTCCCAAAAAGTGGAAAGTCACCAGGATGGACTCCCTGTGACTGAACACAGCACAGGTGGTTGTGTAAGAGAGCCCAAGATCAGAAGATACATATGTACTACACAATCCCTGCCCACTGCCACACAACATCCTGCACTGCCACAGGACTCAGCCAGGGGGAGACTATCACTACATGTGGCCTTGAGCCATGACTCCAAATACGTGGCATAGAACCCCTTTTGCTATTACCCAGTCTCAGAGACTTTGTCATTATAATAGGGAATTGACTGGTACAGATATTATTTACATTCTTCACTTTATGCAACATTTCATTATGGATTTTCTCACCTGTTTTCCCAAAAAATGGTGACTTTAGCAGTGCACACATTCCTTCACAATTGACAAAGATGGATTCACACAGGCTAGAGAGTATTGCTGAAGGCTCCTACAGACAGAATAAGAGGGGCAAGACTAAGAAGCAGTTTCCCCCTCCTTCCCATGTTCTCTTTACAGTATGTTTTCAGGGGCATCAGAGCTCAATCATTAGAAGTGTCCAGTCAGCAGCATTAGCCAGAAGCCACTCTTCGAATTTCTTTGAAATGCGGGAATCATATGCCCATTTCAGAAAGGTGAACTCTGGCCTAGAGCGGGTGGCTGCAGCCAGGGTTTCTGAGCTCATTTCAGAAGAAGAGAAGAGCTCCTGGGATGGAAGACTGCCTCCTCTTTCCTGAAGCAGTGGCCTTCTGAGAGGACGGGGTGAGCAGGCTGCCCTGTCCCAATCACATTTTCCCTTTTGTGGTCTACACCAATAACTCTATAAGCACGGAGAGTGGGATCGTGGTCCACTCGGTCCCAGTGCATGGCTTTAATTAATTGTACCCAGTCTGTGAGTATTGCTATGGTGTGCAGATGAGTGTGTTGTATTTTATATGATTTCATTGACTGTTAGCTCAGTGGCCACTGTTTCACTGTGGTAGACACAGTGAAACTCAAAAGGACGAAATGAAGAGTGTGTTCTTATACCAACACATGTACTTTATATTTCCTATGTGGTCATTGAAGTCTTCTCAGGGTTTATCTTGTAGTCCTGTACATTATTCTGTAGTTCCTTTGTCTGTGTCATCCATGTGGATGAGTCACGGCCAATGCTTGACCAGATTGCTCTCTGTGAGAGCCTGAGAGAAAGTTTTCTCTTCATGTGACTCTCCCCAGGCAC